>OX465048.1:5188755-5346255 GCA_949841015.1 Aplysina aerophoba | reverse complement strand
AACCGTTTGTGAACCCCTGCCACAGAGCCACTCCCTAATGTACTTGCCAGCTGTAAAGAAGTAAAAATGACGTCCTTACCACTTCATCCAAGAACTGGTATAAGGGAAACAGGAGCATCCTGGTGTATGAAACTTAGTGCCTTTCAGTAGGATCTGCTGGTAGTACAAGCCACTTTAGTTCACTCCTCCACCTGCGTATGTGTGGCCTCTTAGCCACTGCCCTATCTGACATGCATGTGTGATGTCTCTGTGCCAAACTTGCTCACAGGTACCTGTGGCAGTCTTGTCTCCTTCAAGCAAGTCCATCTGTTGACAGAGCTGAATCAAGAGATGAAGCAGCAACAGGGGCTGCCAGTGTGCAAGGTGAAACCAAAGTAAGCTCACCCCCCCCCTCTTCTCTTGCCTTGAGGTAGTGTCGGACATACGTGGCCATACATACAGCTGTGGAAACATTGCACCTATAACTGATATGTGTACTCACGTTTGCCCTTTTGTGATGAACCCCTTCCATTAATGTATTAGGGGGCCATGCTTTTCATACGTACATCAGATATGAATGCATGTTTGCACTCAGCTGTACAGGCCTGTAGTGGGTGTGCGGGCCACTGTACTATGTGTGAGCACAGCCCTATACATGACACTGGACCCTCCTCCTCCTCAGGTGCCCACCACTACATTGACATTGACCCCATGCAGTGCTCGCTCTAAGGCGTTGGTGAATTTGTAGTGAGGAAGGTGCCTCACACTGGGATGCACTCCCCTCTATGTGCCTGCCTTGGTGTGGAACCCTCTGTGATAGCAGTTGCTACCAGGAACAACCACACCAGTGAGTGTCAGGGAGCTCTGCACAAGGTCCTCAGTGAATGGCTAAAGCTCACTCACACTCTCCGTTGTGGCCACAAGTGGCCAAAGTGACTGTTGCATCATTTTTGTGTGCATTTATACAGTGTTGTATACATACGTACGTACAAGCATACATTGTTTAAAACATGTTACCTAACTCACAATTGACACTGTCCCAAGCACATATGTTATATGCATGTATTATGTATACTGAGCTGCACATTGCATGTATGTACTGTATTAATTCAGAGCAGCTACTCCTGGTGATGTTTGTAAAAAAAAGTTTTTCTATTGCATCATTGTTTATTTTATTTCTCATCTGGCTTCCACAAAAGGGCTACTTGAGGGTCAAGTGAATAGACTTGGTGAGTATGTAATACTACCTCTCGTGAAGTCCGTAGCTACCTTGCCAACTTCCAGGACTTAAAGTTGGAGCAAACTTTGAACAAAGTCGAATCTATTTTGTATTGCTTTTGCCTGCCCTTGTATTATACACATGCAGAATGCATGTTACACATGTAATGACCAAAAACACATTCACCGTTACACGCATACACTTTATGGAAAGCAGTTACGCACAAGCTAATCACGCAGAAAGCATGTGGGCTAAGGTTGAAGGCGGAGTCAGGCAGTGACTGCTGTATGAACAGCTACTGAGAGAACACCTACAACAGTTGGGACGGGTAACAAATGCCGACTGTGTCTGGTCTTGTGAGTGATTAGTTTGGGATGGATATGTGAAGAGACGTGGAGGCCTATATAGGGGTCCTGCAGTGAGTACGTGAGCATGCGCTGCTCATGTGTATGTAGCTATATATGTAGAGCTAATGTGGGCAAGTCAATGTGCTTCACATCTCCGGCCGCTCTGCTCTAATGCTGCTTTGGGCATGTGCAGGCCATTCTCGGGTGTGCTCTGCAAGCCCTGCCTGCACAGCCAGTCCTGCCGACAGAGCAGGGTGTCAGCCCTAGGTTCTGAAGAGGATTGAGGCGAGCCTACATGGTGGGCCAGAATGCTACACACATAGAAGTGGTTGTGTTATGCAGTAGTAGCCCGCCACGAATTTAATCATGTTGATTCTACCTGAGCCACTGCCCCTCCCCCAGTCACTGCAGCCACGCCCTCCTTAGTAGTCACCTCTAGTTCAGTGTTGTGAACAAAGTTAGTGGTCCTCAGTGGAAAGCCTTCGCTGTTGCCTTGAGATGAGCAAGAACACTTCTAAGTGGCCCAGGTGAGCAACTCCATGATGTGATGCCACCTTAGATGTATAGCTACCTACTCTATGTAGCTGTGTGGCGTGCTTCACCACCACATTGCAGCTACTGCTTGTACATCTAAGCTGAAATAGTTTAATTCTTCCTCTCCATGATCATGCATTTAGTCCGTACAATAATATACATCGATGATGGCTATATAGCACACACATACTAGCGCATGGCAATGACATTCATGGTTGATGTGATTATATATGCGCGCATGCGCATCTGCAAGAGTCTATGAAAACCATGCCATATATGGTAGTAATGGGGTGGAAGAGCTAAAGCGACTGATCGTGAGGAATTTCAACTGCGTTTTCTAGTTTGATCTGTTGCTCCTAACGTGCGAATTAATCTGGTGCGCTTCTAAAGGCCGCGTACATCAGGCCACAAGCCGAACAGCGTGCAAGGCACAACGTGAAGCGTGATTGACGGTGAGTGCGCGTAGGGTTCCTATGGCTTGCAGCTTGCATCTCCGTTCCTACCCGTGGGTAGGTACAATAGTCACTCGCTTAGCCAGACCACTTCGAATTCCTCCTCTATATACATTAAATCTCTGTCGCGAGCGTGTACAAATGTATGGCCAGCTAACATCCGGTCCTACACTTCGAAATATTTGGACCGGGGGGAACGTTCTTACGGGGGTCCAAATTCAACGTGACCAACCCCACGTGACCTTACATTACACTAGCTGTCGCGAGCGTGTATATACTAGGCAGATGCTTACAGCATCGTGGGGGCGAGCCTGAGCGAGATAAAGGTGCCGATGGCATGCAGCTATTTGCGTTGGACTGCATAGCATACATTGTAGATGCTGATACGGACCGAGTGTTTGCTTGTATGAATGATATGTAGGGGCTAAGGCTGATTCTAATGGAAGTTGGATGTTAATTGAGCACTGGTACGAATCACATGATCTTGTCGTAAGCCAGGTGAAGAGCGATTCTCAGAACCCTCAGCAGCGGTTGTGTTGCTGAGCGTTCTTCTTAGTGGCGTTCCTGTGGGCATTGTATAAAGGAGTGATCTACTGACTACTTCGCTTAGGGTCCTGTGAAATTCTCGAACGTGGAGGAAGATTAGTTGGCGCTATTCCTTCGTACGATGCCTGTATCATTGCCTGGCTGAGAGTTTGGAGCGTACGCTTCGTTTCGGACCACTTCCTTCTCGTTTGACGCTGTCCGCAGCGAGTATTTGAGGCGCACGCAACGACTACGCAAAGGGCGGCCATCTTGTCCATTTTGCACCCGGCATAAATTGGTCCCGTGGCCTAAGACGACGTACGATAGATATATACATATACAGTGCAAGTTGATATATATATATAATATATATAGACACGCTCGCTGTACTTCACGTTAATGTGGGGCTCGCTCAGGCTCGCCCCAATAAAGAATGTATGTGGTTAACATTACACAGAGGCTTACTGCTTACATGCATTGACCAATTGATAGTTAGCTAGCTCTTGAGTAATCCTGCCTTTGCATCTGACCAATTCAAAGTAGGAACTCTAGCACTGATTAGTTCACAAGTGCCACGGAGGCACATGATAGCTGATCTCATTAGGCTGAAGCGTACAACACAGCCATCCAAGTACCTGGCTGTAAGGTTGACCCCTCTTTATCGTATCAGAGAGGCAATGTGCGCATAAGTGACAGTCACTTCCTATCCCATGCCACCTGTGGCAGCAAACTCCAAAGTGGTGAAAGACCCATGCTCCACTTTCTCACTCTCTGTGCATATGTTGTCCTCTTCTCTCTGTCTCATGACTGGAGAAACACTGAGGTAAGGCGATAGTTTGGTGCAAGTGGGTTAAAACGTGTATGTACATGAAAGAATGCACATTGGTGCCAGCTCCTCAGAACCCTTGGGCCTGTACATTTAGATGAGCCACCTTGAGTGTTGGACGTTTCCCTCGACAGAAGTTGAAGTTCTGGCTTGGTGTTGATGCTGTGGCATGTCTCATGTGGTTGTCTGTGACGTCTCTGATCATGCCCCTTTTATACTGTGACATCGAATAGAGGGAGGGAAGTACGTAAGCGGTCTGGCTGTGTGAGACTAGTTTGTGGGGCTGTATGTAGGTTAGTAATAACTGAGTATATATGAATTCAGCTGTGAGTTAACTAGCTAGCTAGCTGTCTGCCTGCTACAGCAAACATTGTTGAGGCTATTTTTCTAGTAATTCTCCAGAACCACAGATCCTATATATTCCTAACAGTCCAAGATTGATATCTAATCATGCACGTATATAGCTATACTGCTATGTGTGTGAATGTTGATGCATAAGGGGTGTAGATCTGTTGTTTTAGGTAGTGATGATTGAAGCACTTGTGGCATATTGAGTGTTTGCTGCTACGCGGAATGTATAAGACGTGATTCTCATAGATGTAAACTCAATGAACGGCTGAGCAAGGCACCAACAACAGCAACAAGGCAATACACACACCAGCAGCTTCTCTAACATGTGGTTCCTAATAATAGTAACACATGATGTACACACACTATAATAACTACTTCGTGTGCTCCATAGTAACAACATGCCTTGCAATTAAACCAAAGTACAATACACAGCCATCAATAACACAATATACAGTGTCCTACACACAGAGGGTTCATGACAGACCATCACACTCCATCCCCCTTTTTGTCAACCCTGTAGTGGGTTGAGTCATCGGTCAAGATGCGCGATAGCCCGTCAGCATTCTCATGGGACTTGCCACTATGGTAGACAACCTGGAAATCATATGGCTGTAGGGCAAGGTTCCACTGTGCAACCTTGCATTGTTCTCTTTGAGTCGGTCTAGCCACTCAAGACAATTATGATCTGTCTGGACAATGAAGTGCCTCCCAAGTAGGTACACTCTGAAGTGCTGGATAGACAGTTTAGTGGCCAGGTACTCCTTCTCCTTTTCCTAAGTAGCAGCTTCCTGCTACAATTTGCAACTGGGTGCTCATGGCCAGCCCCATCCAACTGACTCCAGACAGCCCCAATACCCCGATTAGAGGCGTCAGTCTGCAGTACAAACTCCTTTTCAACATTTGGGCTTAGGAGCACCAGATTACTGCACAGCAGCCTCTTCAGCTGCTATAGAATGCCCTGTTACACTCACTTGTCCACTCTAACTTCGTTGGGCAGTCTCTTTTAGTGAGGTCAGTCAGTGGCAGCGCCACGGTGGAATATCCTGTAATGTCCGGTAATAACCGGTGAGACCTAAAGAAGCTCGCAACTGTGTTTTGGTCTGGAGAATAGGCATTATCTGGATCACCTCTACCTTCGCATGCTTAGGCCTAAGGGAACCCCCACTCACCACATGGCCAAGATAGATGCAGGTTGCCATTCCAAACTTGCATTTGCGGTTGATGGTAAGCCCAGCATTGCGGAGCCTCTGAAAAAATGATGTGCAGGTTGCGCATATGGTCTTCCTATGTCGAGCTAAAAATGATCCAAGTCATCCAGATAAGCGGATGCAAAGGAGCTCTGTCTACGAATAAGGCCATCCATCAACCTTTGAAACCTCCCTGGCGCTCCGTGGAGACCAAATGGCAGGACATAAAATTTGAAGAGCCCAAATGGCGTACAGATGGTCGTCTTGTGTTGGTCCTCGCTAGCCACAGGTATATACTTGCCAGTACCTCTTTGTAAGGTCAATTGTCGTCAGGTACTGGGCTCTCCCAATCTGGTCGATGATGTCGTCAATACGTGGTAATGGATAGGCTTCTGTTGTTGAGGCAGCATTCATCCTCCTATAATGCGCACAGAGCTCGAGCCTCAGCGTTCTGTCCTTCATTTTCACTAGGACCATGGGTGATGCCAACTCACTGTTTGACAGTGAGATGATGCCACACCTCTGCATCTCTTGCAACTCTCTTTCTACCATGTCCCTGTGGGCACATGCAAACCGATACGGTGCTTGATGGGTCGGAGGGGGTGATCCTTTGTTTCCGCCAAGGTGGTTTGCTCTGGACTGTCCCTCACCACATCAGAGTACACACTCACAAGTTCCTGGATCTCGCCCTGCTTACTGACATTCAGTTAATCTCCCACCACTGGCCCTCCCTTGGGCACTGAGCCCTCGTCCCAAGTGGGAATCTAGTTGCCAACCCCATCTGCTACCTCCTTGCCCAATAAGCATCCCCAGCTGGTGCACACCACTTGCAAAGCATGTTCACGTGGAGTACCCACTTCTTCTTCCTCCTGTCGATCACATCAATCTAAAAAGTCACCGGACCTACCTGTCGAAGCACCGGATAGGGTCCATGCCACTGTGCCATCAGCTTGTTGGTGGGGGTAGGCAACAGAAAGAGAACTTGGTCACCAAGTTGAAAGGACCTCTCCCATGCATTCCTATCATTCCTATCATACCCAAGCCTTTTGGTACCTCTGGGCTTTGCGCAGGTTCTCCTGTACATGCTCTGTCATGCTCTCCAGCCGCTCCCTCAATGACAACACATATGACTCATCACTCTTTTCCCCGGCCTCCCACTCCTCGTTCAGAATGTCCAATGGGCCATGTTCTGGACGGCCGTACAGAAGCTCGAATGGGGCTAAACCTGTCAATGCCTAAAAGACTTCTTGATATGCAAATAACAGATAAGGCAGTAGCTTGTCCCAGTCCTTTCCGCTGTTGGTCGTGTACTTGCACAGCATAGATTTGAGGGTCTTGTTGAACTGCTCAACAAAGCCATTGGTTTGGGGATGGTAGGGCGTTGTTTTTATGGCATTGACATGGTTCTGATCTCCTTCATCAACTGGGATGTGAAGTTCGTGCCTTGGTCAGACAAGATCTCCCTGGGTATCCCAACGCAAGCAAAGAAGTTCACCAAGGCCTTCACAACCTGCTCCGTGTCACACGAGCACAGTGGAACGGCCTCCGGGTAGTGGGTAGCATAGTCGCAGATGACCAGAACAAACCTGTTACCCACCTGGCTCTTCGGAAGGGGACCTACAATGTCCATTGCAATTCTTTCAAATGGTGTCTCTATAATCGGCAGCAGCACAAGGGGTGCCCGAAGCACACTTCTTGGAAGGACTTCTGGCATTCACTGCACAATCGACAGTGGTCAGCAACGTCCTTGTACAATGTCGCCCAGTAGAATCGCCGGAGGATCCTCCTTGCCATCTTGGTCTTCCCCATGTGTCCAGCCATAGAGATATTATGGGCCATCGTCAGTACAGCCTTTTGGCACTGTACGGGTAACATAAGCTGGTCCACTGCCAGCTCTGCACCTCCACACCCCAGTGGCTCCCAACATCAGTAAATGAACCAGTCACGCTTGAAGAAGCAGGGCCTCGCAGTCTGGGCTCCCCCCTCGGATGCCGCTTTCACCGCAACCAGAGTGGGGTTCTCTGCTTGCAGCCTTGCCACCTTTGCTTTCGTGAGGCTGACCTCCACAAACGTCTCCAGCTGAGCACGTGGCCTCTCACCATGGTACTTAAGCTTGTTGGTCCGTTTCTGAGCCCTGGTCATCTTCTGCCTGTCCCTCCTATTCTGGAAATGTAATCATCGAACTCAGCCCCAATTGTGGCATCTTCCTCAACCACCCCATTATCTGGGTCCTCTCACCATGGTACTTAAGCTTGTTGGCCCGTTTCTGAGCCCTGGTCATCTTCTGCCTGTCCCTCCTATTCTGGAAAAGTAATCATCGAACTCAGCCCCAATTGTGGCATCTTCCTCAACCACCCCATTATCTGGGTCCTCTCACCATGGTACTTAAGCTTGTTGGCCCGTTTCTGAGCCCTGGTCATCTTCTGCCTGTCCCTCCTATTCTGGAAAAGTAATCATCGAACTCAGCCCCAATTGTGGCATCTTCCTCAACCACCCCATTATCTGGGTCCTCTCCCAGGGAATCAACAGTCCACAGCCACCTCATCAACTGGGCTAGGTCTAACACCAGATCTCAGCTATGGTAGGGGTTCATTGCTGTAAAGGTAAATGGACACAAGATTATTGAGCTTAGAACACAGCAATCACTACGGATCGAAACGTCCTGAACCTAATGAAGTGATTGCTGTGTTCTAAGCTCAATAATCTTGTGTCCAGACCTCAGCTGTTTCCCTCATTGCTCCTCCTCCACCCCCTCCTGGGCTTCTTGCTGGGATCTCATCATCACCAGCACATCTATCGCCTCGCCACCATCGTTGTTCAAACTAGGCTCTCTGCCAACACCATTAGCAGCTAAACCAACTGTGGCAAGCGGTCAGACACGGCGGCCTCCACCATGAAGGCCACACCACCAAACTGCATTTCGATGTTAGTCAGTGGGTACATCACACTGCACTCTCACTCATTGCATATACCTGTTCAGAGTGTGTCGTCATAAAACACTGGCTAGTTGTTCTCCCCGCGCCACCAAAATATCCCACTTCTGACAACAACTGTAAAAGATTTGCTGCAGCGTGGAACGTATAAGACACAATTCTTGTGGATGTACCAACAACAGCAACAAGACAATACACACACCAGCAGCTGCTCTAACACACGCTCCTAATAATACTAACACATGTGATGTACACGTACCATAATGCCTACTTTGTGTACTCCTAATAGTAACAACATGCCTTGCAATAAAACCATAATACATTTCACTGCCATTATTATTATTATTAAACTGGTTTCTACAGCAGAAATAAGTACATTGTTAATGCATATTATTAAAGCTGTAATCAGTCTTTCCTTGCTCTTTCCCTCCACCTCGCTTTGTCAGCTGCTGTGCTTCGAAGTAGTTCTAAGTCATTTATATGACGAAGGTTCATTTCTCTAAAGTGCCTCGTTGGAGATGGTGCTGTGTGGCCAGTGAATGCCAAGGATGGAATGCAGGTGACGTCTGTGGCAAGCATCAAGTTTGTTCAAGATGGTCTTCGGTGCAGCCCAGCTGCTACAATTGTACAACATGGTGGACATGCATATAGCTTGGTAGACTTGTAGTCGCTTTCGCAGTGGAATCTTAGGCCCTTGCATCCACATTGACCAGAAGGAGCAGAAAGACAGGTTACCAAGCACACAATGTTGCATGATGTCTGTGGAACTGCACAGCATAGATCCCAATGATTTCCTGCTGCGCCATGTCTCATTACCTTTGGTGTGTGCACCTTGATCGTCTGCTTCTGAAGCGTCCGCTAGATAGATGTGTGTAATCTCTGTCTTAGACTCGTTCACTAGGAGGTTCCAGACTCTCAGTTGCGTGCAGGCTGTTTGTAGCAGAGAATCAAGAGGCTCACGTTCTTTATCAGCAAAGTCTATATCGTCTGCATATTCCCATTCTTGTGGCATGCCCTCTGAGGTAATTGGTAGATCTGGCCAACCGGCACATTGTCTCACACACCTCAAGGCAGCTGCTAGATAACGTTGATGATTTATGCAAATTTAGCAAATTTATGCTAATTACTCAGATAGAATACCAGCAGCATACTTTAACAGTTCATTACTAACACCATCAGGACCAGGTACACGACCATTTTGCAATAATTTCATAGCGCTTTCCACTTCAGTTGCTGTAATTGGCTGCTTAAGTGGTTGACCACGGCCTACAAAGGGGAGCAGTGGGGCTACAGTAGGGTCAGTGAACCACTGTTCAAACCATCTACAGATGGCGTCTGCCTTCGCTTTGTCAGTTGCAAAGAATTTGCCTTCTGGATCTTGTACACTCAAGGATAATGGTCGTGGTGTGGACTTCATTGCTTTCACTGCTCTGAACATCATGCGGGAATCATCAGTTCATGTTATCTCTAACGCTAGTATGTCTGCTCTACGGCAAGATAGATCTCAAAGTCGTTGGTTAATCTGTCTCAAGATGCGACACCTCTCTCTATGCCATTTTGTTCTGTCTCTGCTGTTACCAGTAGCTTCAATACGAAGTCTCAGGACACATTGCTGGGCTGATAGTTTGGCTACCAATGGGTCTTGGGTGTAGCGTCTGTGTGCGTGGGGTGTGTGCCATTCCAACAGTATCAGTAGCTACATCTTTGACACACTTCAGCACCCTCTCCAATCTGGCATTGGGGTCAAGTGAATTGGGCATACTGTTGATCCGCTCATTGAGAGATAGCAGGTATGCATGGCGTGTGTCCTCATCAGACACAAGTCTAGAAGTGTCAAATGTCTCTGAAGACTTCTGTGTGGCTAGGTATTGTCGTCATGGCGAAATCTCTGGTACTATATACACTAGCCGGGCTGAAATTGGACAGATGGATCTTGTCAATTAACCAGACGTTTCGACCCCAATCCAGGGGTCTTCGTCAGTGGTGATCTGCGTACAAGGCAAGCACTTTTGTACATGTAAAGGAGGTGGAGATGGCGGGGGCGGGAAAGTAAATAAAGGCGGGGGCGGGAAAGTAAAGGTGATAATTGAATGTGCAATTACGTAATGTTTATAGTTCAGAGTCTAAGCATACAGTGAGTTAATGGTAGTGGTAATGACTGAGTGGGTTAAGAAGTTGGGGAATAAATAAGAGGGTTATAGGTGGATGGCAATGGGCCTACATCTCTATTTAGATTTGTTCCTCTCCGATCTGATGTGCCATGCCTCCAGTGTGCATCGCTGTGTGTAGTATGGATGACTGTCCACAACCTGTGCCTTCTCCCAATCAATCGCGTGCATCTCCTCCATGGCATGCTCTGCTACTGCTGATTGAGCTGGGTTTCCTGATGTCAGGGCCCTTTTGTGCTCTTTCAGCCGTTGGTCGAATGTCCGGCCGGTCTGTCCAATGCACGCTCTGCCACATGTCCCACAGGGAATCCGATAATTTTAAAGTTTATCAGATTGAAGAGCACAAAAGGGCCATACAGGAGTCCATACCAACCAATCCATACCAACTCACTGCATGCTTAGACTCTGAACTATAAACATTACGTAATTGCACATTCAATTATCACCTTTACTTTCCCGCCCCCGTCTTTATTTACTTTCCCGCCCCCGCCATTTCCACCTCCTTTTCATGTACAAAAGTGCATGCCTTGTACGCAGATCACCACTGACGAAGACCCCTGGATTGGGGTCGAAACATCTGGTTAATTGACAAGATCCATCTGTCCAATTTCAGCCCGGCTAGTGTAGTACCAGAGATTTCGCCATGAAGTGTCAAATGTATTTTGGGGGTGCCTCTTCTTAGGTTGCTTGTACATCAGGCATCTACGATCAAAACGTAGGCGAGCCACCACTGGCTTATGATCAGAACTTATTGTAACCCCGCCATATATATGATCGAGCATCTTGTAGAATTATATAGTTTGACATTCTGCTTACACAGGACAAAGTCAATTTGGGTGTAGATGGCAACTGTCTTAGATGAACCTGATGGTGTGTTCTGATCCTTGAGCCAGCCTGTCCACGTAGTCTTGTGGCGACTTGCATGATGGAAAGCTGTGATACAGGCGAAAAACGCATGTATTGCCAAAAAGTTGGCCAATGCTTCACCATTTTCGTTACGGGTCCCCATACCATGAGCTCCCATACAGGAGTCCAACCCTGCTTCTATGTCAGCTGCTGTACGTTTGCCCAACTTTGAGTTGAAGTCCCTACATACAAAAAACAGAAAACGAGCTGGAGCTTTAATGGCTGAGTTCAGCTCAGCATAGAATTGTTCACTCACCGATGGATTTTCTCTGACTAATGATACGTGGGTCCGTATGTGTTAACACAACTCTACACTGACAAAAGGTACCGTACTGACAGGGGATGGTAGGTCCAAGACAGCTATGCAGTCACTCACGTACCACCATCGACGAACAAATGGTTAAGGGGCAATGTAGCCAGGGAGATGGTAAGTTACTTTTGTCTTGCTCAGTGCGAGGGTTGGGGCCAAGAAAGGTAGACATTATAAAGGGCGCCAGTCACGGTTCGCCCGCCATTTTCTTACCACAGTCTTGTGTATATAGAAATGCTCTAAAATTTAAATTCATTTGCAACTCTATAATTTGGGTGGGCCGTCTAATTTGGGGAATGGTGCAAAGTAAACAATTTTCCTGTAATGAATATAAAGTTCCTTAGGTGAAACACACAAAAGGTTCTCCAATCCTAATGCCCCCCCCCCCCCCTGTACACATGATGTCCGCATGAATAATATAATACTGGGAAAGAGACATCCAGTGGTGTACTGTTTATAGATTAATTGTCACAAAGAATGACTCCAATTATGCCAAAGGGCTTTTATTTCCACAAGATGCGAGGGATGAAGAGCACGTGAATTATTGGAATGGTATTGTTATGTTCTGTATAGCCAAGAGGTATACTGGTACAATGTATCTATGCATATTATATAGTTTTCTACATCGACTGTTTAATTAAGCTAACGCAGTACAGTGGAACCTCTCAATTAAGGACACTCTGAATAAGGAACACCTCTCTAATGAGGACACTTTCTGCAGTCCCAACCACATATATAGAGCTGTGTACTAATCTACCTCTGAATTAGGGACACCTTTCTATACAGGACAGCCAGCTGGGTCCCAGTGGTGTCCACTATAGAGAGGTTCCACTGTAAAGTGTTTGCTTCATAAGAAAAAAGTTGTCCCCCCTTCTTTCCTTTAGGCCTAACATCCTTCTTGCATGCTTATTTCATGTGTACCTCCTTTACCAGTGTGTCCTTGCATAATTCCAATTTTGCCTTTTGTATAATTTCTTTGCTTCTACTTCACCATGTGCCTTATTGCTCAATTACCTTATTTCCTCACCTCCTTGTTGCTAACTTCGTCCAACCTTATCATAGTACACACAGTGAATACTCATATACAGTATGTATACAGTACGCACTACAACAGTCATTTACGTAGCAGCTAAACTGTTTCAGTGTATCATTTTGAGCCAAGTGTTACTGTGACAAGCCTGCAGGCCTTATCAGTTTAAAATTCACGGAGTGCTGAGTTTTATCAGAGCTGTGTTGGCCAATAAATTTTAGTTGTTCAGTTACTATTACTTTGAGGATGTTTCAATTGCTACATTCTGTGATATATAGTTATATTGCTGTTTACAAATGCTAGTAAATGCACATGTACAATAATTCTGTTGCTGCACAGAATCTGGTTTGGAATCATGTGGATCCACGTGAAGATCCGGAAAGACAAGGTCATCAACATTGAAGTAGAACGCAGTGACCATATTGAAGATGTGAAGGCAAAGGTACAAGCCAAGGAAGACATCCCACCAGAACAGAGGTATTTCATTTATGCTGGGAACCTGCTCGAGGATGGACATACCTTATCTGAGTACAATGTGCAGAGTGGATGCACTCTCCTCATGGTTTGTGATCACATGCGAATCAATGTAAGCGCTCACAGATTAAGAGAGACATTCCCTCTTGTGGTTTCTCTCAGTGAATTGGTTGAGGATGTTAAGTACAATATTCAAGTCAGGAAGGGCATTCCTACAGACCAGCAGGGTCTTGTGTGTCATCCTTATGTGCTTGAGGATGGGCAAGATTTGTCAGACTATGACATAAAGGAACATGACACCATCCAACTGATGCATACGCTGCGAATTATGCAAATCTATATAAAGATGGAAGAAAAGAAGACCATCCCTCTAGAAGTAGAATCCTGTTGCAGCATTGAGAGGTTGAAGGCCCTAATTCAGTCCAAGGTGGACATCACACATGAGAAGCAGCACCTCTTCTTTGCTGAGCAGGAACTTGAGGATGGACGTACACTATCAGACTACAACATACCAAATGAGTGTACTATTCATTTAGTATATACATGCCAGGTCTTTGTGGAGACCTTGAGCGGTAGGACATTCCCTCTGGAGGTACAATCCAGTGACAAAATTGAGAATGCAAGAGCCAAAATTCATGAAAAGGAGGGAATACCACCAGATGAGCAGCATCTTATCTTTGAAGGGGCACGACTTGAGGATGGACATACACTATCAGATTATTGCATACATGATGAATCGACTCTCCATTTGGTACATAAGAGGGGTGTCCCACCAGACCAGCTGCGCTGCATCACTGCTGAGAAGAAACTTGAGAAACTATGTACACTAATATTTCGTGGCAAGCAGCTAGACTCTCATCTCAAAGCGTTACATCGACTGCATGGTGATATGCGACTTTTTGTGAAGACTTTGACAGGCAAAACAATCACTCTGGAGGTAAAGGCCAGTGACAGGATTGAGAATGTGAAGACCAAAATTCAGGACAAAGAGGGTATTCCACCAGACCAGCAGCGCCTCCTCTTTGCTGGGCATCAACTTGAGGACGGACGTAGGCTATCAGAGTATAGAATTCAAAACGAGTGTGCTATCTGTTTAATAAGTATAATGCAGATCTTTGTGAAGACCTTCGCAGGCAATTTGATTGCTCTGGAGGTAGAGCCCTGTGACAGACTTGAGATTGTGAAGGCCTATATTTTTGACAAGGAAGGTATCCTGCCAAAGCAGCAGTGTTATGTCTTTGGCGGGCATGAACTTAGGGATGGACATACACTGTCAGATTACAACATACAAAATGAATCTACTCTGCATTTGTTACTTCGATCGAGTAGTGATATGCAGATCTTTGTGAAGACCTTGACAGGCAAAACCATTACTCTGGAGGTAGAGCCAAATGAAAGAATAGAGAATGTAAAGGCTAAATTTTGTGACAAGGAGGGCATTCCATCAAAGCAGCAGCACCTCATCTTTGATGGGCGGCAACTTGAGGATGGACGTACACTGTCAGATTATAACATACAGAATGAATGTGCTGTACTTAAACTGAATAATGATATGCAAATCTTTGTGAAGACTGTGACAGGCAAAACAATCACTCTGGAGGTAGACCCCAGTGACAGAATTAAGAATGTGAAGGCTAAAATTCAAGTTGAACTGGGCATTCCACTAGACCAACAGTGCCTCGTGTTTGAAGGGAAGAAACTTAAGGATCGACGTGCACTGTATCACTATAAGGTGCCAAGAGAAGGTACACTGGTCTTGCATGGTGTCATTGTCAAAACTTTGGCAGGCGAGACGATCGAAGTGTTAGTAAATCCCTGTGACAGTATTGAAATTGCCAAAATCAAACTTCAGAACAAGACAGGCGTCCCACCTCACCTGCAGTGCCTCAAATTTAAGGACAGTCAGCTAGAAGGTGAACATATACTGGACCACTATGGAGTTAGAGTGGGTTCTACTCTCCTTATGTGTGTCCAAATCTCTGTGAAGACTCCAAATGTGCATTCCTGCACATGCAGTGCCATCGCAGTCACAGTAGATGCCAGTGATACCTTTCAGGCTGTAAAAGTTAAGATTCAGAATCAGCATGGCATCCTTCAGCAGCAGCAGCGTCTCATTTGCTCTGGATACCTTGCTGACGAGGAAGATACCACCTTCCCTGTCTTTAGCCCTTACAGATCCCCATTGTTTAACATTCAAGACTGCACGCTGGTGCTTTGTAAGATCGTCTTTGTGAAGACTATTATGGATAGGACCATCACTGTACCATACTGCAGAGATGCCACCATTGCAGGTGTTAAGGCTGTGGTGGAGAGGAAGGAGGGCATCCCAGCAGAGGCACATCACCTACTCTTGAACCAAGAAGTCTTGGATGACTCGGATTTGATGGCAGATTATGTAGGACGCTCTCTTCATCTTAAGTTGCACTCACCATCTGGTTATATGCGTATGCGACAGTTGGAAGCTATCTGCAGGACTCAGTATGAGAAAGCTGTTAAAGACAACCCGGTGGTCTCTCTTCACCTTGCCAAGTGTGTAGTGAGTGGACCTCCAGGTGTGGGTAAAACATGGCTGAAGCATGTCCTTCTGGGCCAACGACCTCCTGTTAGCTGCCCCAGCACCCCGGTGTGCACAAAGGCAGACATGATTGCTGTGAATGACCGTGTGCATCTGTCTGGATCAGAGTGGACTGTGATCAGTGATGAATGTGGACTCTGGTCACTGCTGCAATCAATTGATGAAGCCACTGCAAAAGACAGTGGAGATGTTCCGAATAGTGGCACTGATAGTGAAGATGTGCGTTGTGGTGAACAGCTAGAAGATAGCTCCTCTGATGAAGCTAATGATGAGTCGCCATTAAAATCTATAATATTTTGCAATAATGTGTCATTGTTAAATAATCAGAAGTTGTTTTTTGATTATAAGCCCTCCCACCAGATTTCTATGGGTTCTTCATCCAATCAGACTCAGGCAGTGACATCTAGTATGATGGTTAAGGAAACTTTGCCTAAGCAAGCACATTTGGATCAGCTTACCAAGGATGTTCAGCAAAGAATGCTGGGTGCACTGAAAGGCAACAATCCACTAGTGTTCATTCCTTTTCATAAGTCACGATTCATCCAGTTCATTGACACAGGTGGCCAGCTGTCATTTCATGACATCCTACCTGTGTTCACCAACAAGCGCACACCCACTGTTCACCTTCAGGTGTTCAACATGTGTGACCCACTCACTAAGCGCCCCACAGACCAGCTCAGATTAGAAACAGGTGGATCAATGTACTCTTCAGAGTCATCCTTCACCAATCTTGAGCTGATTGTGCGTTCTCTGTCAAGTGTTCACTCCATGGTTGATAGTCCCGTATTGCTGCACACCCAGGACACCTGCCACTGCCCAAATTACCGAATGATTCTTGTTGGTACACACAGGGACCAGCTGCAGCCTACTCTTTGGGACAAAGGTAGAGCACTGCGCAGAGGTTGCTCCAGCACTGATGTGTGCATCAGTGATATTGATGAAGTACTGCAAAGGGAGTTAAGGGAGAAGCCCTTTGGGAATGAAATCACTCATACCAATGCCCAGCAGATTTTCTTCCCCATGGATAACACTGCATTTCTACGGCCTAATGTTCCAGAGGTGGAAAGGGCACTGCAGCAAGACCTCAGGGAACAAATATCAGCAGCGTGCAGACTGCCTGGAGCCAAGCATGATACACCAGTTACTTGGATGCTCTGTCAGATGCTCCTGAATGGCCAGAGTAAGGAGAAGCCTTTCTATGTTTACAGTGACTTTCTCTCTCTGTGCTTGAGTCGAGAATTTGTCAAAGACCAGCAGGAGTGCATTGCCATGGTCCAGTTCTTCCATGACCTGGGTCTCTTCTTTCACCAGCACAGTGGCCTGCCCAGTGAAGTGGACCACCTGAGTGAAGATGACTCCCAGTGCACCTGTCTGGTCTTCATTGACCCATCCTTCCTCTACTGCAACATCTCAAAGTTGTACCATGTTCAGTTTCAGAGAATCTCAGGAGGACTAGCAAGAAAGTTGAAGATAGAAGGGGTCTTGACTGCCAACACATTAAGTGAACTGGAAATCGATCCCAGACTGAACAGACAGTGGCTTCTCCACCTCCTTATGGAGCTAGGCATCACTGCCAAGCTTCCAGCTAAAGTGGCCACACCATCCGCTGAGGAGTATTTCCTTCCCTCCATCCTCACCCCTGCTGGTAGGGAGTGTCCTCCACAGCGAAGATGTCAGAAAGGACCATTTCTGGTTTCCTTTAAGAACAAGAACTACATCCCATGTGGTGTGTTTCCCACTGCAATCACATACCTCCTTGGCAATAACCCAGAGTGGGAAATTGTACATATGTTTACTTACAGAAACTGCATGTATTTCAGAGTTTTCACAGACTATGTTGAGCTGACAGAGACCAACAGCTTCATTAAGTTGGTGGTCTCCAGTGACCTACCAATAATTACTCAGCAATCCTTCATGGCCCATCGTGATGCCATCCTTACCAGTCTAGAGCAATCCTACAAGCGGCTGTATGACATGGAGGTCACCACTGGAGTGCTCTCTGTGGGTGTGCCGTGCCCAGTTGAAGACCATTCTAGCACTGACAGCCATTTTGCTCACCTGGTCGTGTCTGAGGAGGAGCTATATTCACAGTGCAATGAAAAGATGTTGATGTGTAATGTCTCCCCAGAGCAAGCTGCATTGTTTAGCAGCTTAGAGCATCCTGTAAGTTTCTGTGTGGTTATGACATGGATGTACATGTATTAGATACCTTTAGCTAAGCTCTTCCCTGTTTCTTTAGGTTGTCCTCAAAAGACAGCATAGTATGGGACAGACACTGGTACCTGATGTTGGGAGTGAAGTCCCCATAAATGCACAAGGTGAGCTGTACACACAACACTGCTTAATGGGGACTTGATAATAAATTTTTGGAGGCACTTCACTCAGATACAGTTTTTCTTGTATGTTAAATGTTTCCAATGTATTGT
Source organism: Aplysina aerophoba (assembly GCA_949841015.1). NCBI lineage: Eukaryota > Metazoa > Porifera > Demospongiae > Verongiida > Aplysinidae > Aplysina > Aplysina aerophoba. The sequence continues at coordinate 5,328,013 of OX465048.1, read as the reverse complement.
ATGCGTACAAATTTTGTGGTATGTATATTTTGCGAATCTCCTGTGGGTGAGGATTTTATGTCCGTGAAGCCCTACTTTTCCTGAAGATTCACAAACTGAGCATCATAGCACTCAACACTGCAGCTGCAGAAGTACTTGTGCATTTACTGGGAGATCTGTCTTGCTAATGTCATTTTGGAGAACACTGCTGATGTAGTCACGAGTTGTAGATATGCCTTTAATTTGACTTCATGGCTTCCTTTATGGCTGTCCCATGTACAAGGAAGTCTTTAGTTGGCTTTGGTAGGAGACATTCATCAGTGGAACAAGGAAGCTAGAAAACAGGGAAGACTCTCGTGTCATGAAAGACAGCCTCCTCATTGGCCACATTCTGCACACCCTTTCTGTTTTTATTTGCTCAAACCTGCAATTTACTTCCCAAAACATTTGTATGCATACGGTATTAGTGCACATATGCACACTTACTTTATAGTTCCAACAAGAGGTGAAAAAGGGTTAGTTAGGGACATTTCATTTGCAAAGAAGCAAGTCATTCATTATGTGGAAATTTCTGCCAAAACCACTGTTGCTCATTAATAAGGCGAATAAAAGGTTTCCTGCAAAAACATTCACAAATGTAGGGATGGTGCAGCGAGTCATTAAAAATTGAGTACGTGCACCAACACACCACACTGGCAACAAAAGTCCAGATACAAGGAGGGGGTCCCTTGCCAGTCTGGCAATCCACAATCCTTGCAGGTCACGATTCATCGCCTTCAAGAGACTTTGCATACATTGCACCCAGGTCAACATTCTCAGGCTTCAAGACACTTTGAAGCCGTTGTCACCATCCCTACATCTGGCAACATGTGCAGTTAAGGTGGCATGCATGTGTACGCACTGAAGCAAAGAGGGTGCACACAGATATGCAAGTGAGACCGTTAGCACAACATGTAGCAGGGGATACTGCTGTCAGCACCTATATGGTGTAAATGGTGTGTATAATTATATATAGCACAAAGGAGCAGTGTGGACAAATTAGTGTGGAAAGAGCATGTGAAAGGTACCTGTTGTCTCTGTTGAGGTCCTGATAATACACAGAGAGCAGATGTAGATGTGAGATCGATATGATATCTGCATGTGTAATGTTGTTGGTGGCTGGTACAGGATTTGACTTGAAGTGGGAACACATCAATTTATTGGTTTGGCAAAGTAAGCATTTCAAATGCAGGGCAGCATGTGAAAGGTACCTGTTGTCTCTGTTGAGGTCCTGATAATACACAGAGAGCAGATGTAGATGTGAGATCGATATGATATCTGCATGTGTAATGTTGTTGGTGGCTGGTACAGGATTTGGCTTGAAGTGGCAACACATCCATTTATTGGTTTGGCAAAGTAAGCATTTCAAATGCAGGGCCTGCATGTGTATCCTGGCACATGATATGGACGTGAAGGGTGACTACATCATATATACCTTGCAAGGAAGTGATTGGAGCAGAAAGTATAGAGTTCTGCATCACAGAGTGTGGCTGTGTAAGTCGCAGCATTAAATGTCACTAACTATGGTGTCACTGGAATATATAGTTGGCGCAGAAAGATGTTGCCAGATGTAGGGATGGTGACAACGGCTTCAAAGTGTCTTGAAGCCTGAGAATGTTGACCTGGGTGCAATGTATGCAAAGTCTCTTGAAGGCGATGAATCGTGACCTGCAAGGATTGTGGATTGCCAGACTGGCAAGGGACCCCCTCCTTGTATCTGGACTTTTGTTGCCAGTGTGGTGTGTTGGTGCACGTACTCGATTTTTAATGACTCGCTGCACCATCCCTACATTTGTGAATGTTTTTGCAGGAAACCTTTTTATTCGCCTTGTTTCTAAAGTTTTTATGGAGTGTAAACTGTACATGGGCATGTTGAATGCTTATGGAAGTAGTAGCAGGCATACAGGCACATAGTTAGCATGGATGAGCGAGGCCCATTGGAGGGTTTTTGTTTTAATTGTTAAGATCCATATATACATTCAGAGCACTGTCATGCGCCGGAAAATGAATTGAAATGAATGCAGCCTGACCAAAGAAATTAGCGATGTAAACCTGTGGATGGTTTACTCCCTACTCCCAGCTGTCATTGGCAACATACTGAATGTACAAGGTGGCAGTTTGTGTGGGCATAGATGTTATATACTCTATCTATGGTTTGGGCTGTGATTTCTAATGTACAAAAGAGTACAGTGAGTAGAAATCCGCGTAATTCTGTGGTGAAACTACCCCTTAGAGTTCGTGAGCTACAGCGTGTGAAGAAGAATTGGAAGAAAAGGACGAAATCCAAAAAAATGCCAAGGAGGTTTTCTACGCGCTTGAGCCTTTACACTTGGAAGAATGATTAGCATTTGTTTGTGTACAGCCCACACTTTATACTCGCTTGTTCCATTCGCTGATGCTTCACTCTGTAGCCAGAATGCTAGTAGCGGTTATCCATTATTACGGTATACAAACAAGCATCACCAGCCCTAATAGACAGCACTACTGTGCTATCTATGCATAAGCGTAATGTCATGCACTCTGCCTTGTCTGCCAGCTAGACCACTCCTATCTAATCGCCACCATACATGTAGTCTCGCTTCGCGTAGCAACCTCTGGCCTCAGTGTTTGCGTTGCACAAGAAGCAGGAAGAGGTGTGGCGGCTTTTTGTGAATTGCTGCGGCCACAGAGCATCTCGCCCCAACCCCAGCCACAGAGTGAATTGCTCCGGCCACAGAGTATCTCGCCCTAGCCACAGGGCGTCATATAACAAGGAACAGAACACATAGAATAGTAGCTATAGAATACAGAGCTGAAGGCGAAGAAATACCGCGAAGGTAACCGAAAGTGTAGGCTTACCATAATTGCGGTAAATGTGGCCGCCTGATGCGCAGGAAAGGTCAAAGAGGAGAAACTGCGTATCGAGACACAACCAGTCGGTCGAGAAACATCATTGCAAATGGCGGCATCTTTGTTTGGGAGCGAGGCGGCCATTGTGTGACGTCATTGCAAATGGCGTCTTACAGATAAGCGTCGTCTGAGAAGCTGGGAAAATCGTCATTTACATGTTGCACCGCGGCACTCTCTAATGTACAAAAGAATACAGTGGACGGAAACCCGCGTGATACTGTGTTAAAGCTAAGACCACACCCCTTAGAGTTCGTGAGCTACAGCGCGTGGAGAAGAAGAAGAATTGGAAGAAGAAGAAGAAGAAAAAGACGAAATCCGAAAACTGCCAAGGACGTTTTCTACGCGCTGGCGCCTTTTCACTTGGAAGAACGGTTAGCGTTCGTTTGTGTACAGCGCACACATTCTACTCGCCTGTTCCATTCGCCGATGCTTGTCTCTGTAGAACGCTAGCGGCGGTTTTCCATTGTATTACGGTATACAAACAACCACCACCATCCCTACATAGACAGCACTACCTGCTGTCTGATGAAAGAACACATATAAAGCCTTTGAAAGGAAGATTGCATCGGAATATTGAATTAAAATGGACTTAATGATATGCACAGCTAGAGGTTGATGGTATTTATTATACACCATTATCAAGTTTTATTGAATAGTATTAACATGAAATATTGATGAAACATGGAGGTGGCGATAGTGCAGTGTGGTCCATTTCACACTATAGATTCATCAGACAGGCAGACAGTGACAGGTGAAGGTGGTACTGATGACATTTTGGCTCAGACAGTGTATAGTGAGTTGGGTATCTTTATACACGCCACTAATGAGAAAGTGGTATCCTCTCTTCTTTATGGTAGTACTGTATACATGTAGGCATGTACATGTGTATATATATGTTGTTGTGTGCTCATAATGTATGTGTTGTATGGTGGTATTATTATTATACGTTGTGGTAAAAAAGCAAATCATGCTACCTGGGAAAATGAGAAAATGTGTGATGATACTTCTTATGTTTTTTGCAGATCATCCCAACCATCTCAGGTTCTTCAGGATACATGTGAGCAGAACAGCTGCAGGCAAAGGAAAGGCAGTTCTGGAAGGCGTGGGGCTCTACACAACTACAATAGGACCATGTTTTGAGGATAATCAGGATGTGGAGTCAGCAGTGCAAGCTGGCCTGACCAAGTGGATAGAAGGCACAGGTCTCCAACCTCCCACTTGGCAAGTGCTGCTTGATGCAATGGAGTATGCACAGATTGGGCAACAGCACATTCAAGATCTCAAGGCTGACCTCGGCCTTTGCTGAAGGTATTCTAAGACATATACAGTGAATGGACAATGGTTTCAATTGCAGAGAGCAAGAATGGTGTGGTTAGGCCACATGGTGCATGAGTGCAAAACAACTGTAGTACGTGAACATGTTTTTGCATCAACTGAGCAACTGTTTCACTTCAAACGTAACAGCGCAACAAATGGCATCTTTGATTACATCATAAGTCAGCATTATTCTGTCCAACTTTGGTCGTTTGAATTAGCAATTCCATTTCTTAGCGTTTGAGCAGTAACGTAAGTCACTGTGTAGTGACTGTGACATAGGCCATACATTTCATACATACTATATTGTTTCATCAGGAAGTCACAAAATTGTCATGTGACTTCCATGTGATTGCCATTTGGGACGGTTGTACTGAGTGCTATGTAGACGCGTGGCTCAACAACCACCAGAGATCATGATCAATTATTACACACGGACCAACCCCACATACAGTACACGCACAGATATATATTGGTCCTAGAAGGTTCTGGATCTTGTCATTACGTATTAACAATTAAGAGTTACACACAACATATGAAAGGTCATGCAACCATACACATGGTAAGTCCACTTGCTACATTCGTCCCTCCTGGAACAAGCTCCTCCTGGAGCACTTTATGTTTGCGTCATTATCAATCGTTCTGGTGGTCTCCGCTCTCATTGAGGATAGCGTCTGGTTGGTGGATCCTCGACAGGAATTTCAGGCTGAACAGATGGTGGTTGCAATTGCCTGGTTGGTGGATCCGTGAAAAGAGTTTCATGCTGAACGGATGGTGGTTGCCACATTGGTTCACTGCACTCTCGGTCTTGGGGAATACTATGATCGGGCTGTACTCGCAGTCTCAGCCTATTGGCATGAACAATCTTCGATACCTTGCTGTCTTCGATCTCATAATTGCTCGATCCGATCACTTTCTTGATTTTCCATCCCCCCTCCCACTTAGCATCAAGCTTTCCTGCTCTAGGGCATGACAACCATACGAGGTCACCCACACAGAACTCCTTAGACCGCGCATGCCGATCATACTGCGACTTCTGGCGGTGCGCGGCTTGAGCATGATGGGTGTCCAACCCCACATACAGTACACGCACAGATATTTATTGGTCCTAGAAGGTTCTGGATCTTGTCATTACGTATTAACAATTAAGAGTTACACACAACATATGAAAGGTCATGCAACCATACACATGGTAAGTCCACTTGCTACAGCTACAGCAAATATGTTGTTGGATCTTGAGTGATAATGAAAATGTTTAACTGATTCAGTAAACTGAAGACTTTTTCTTGAATTTTACAAAGAGGGAAGTTGATTCCAGATTCTCATGAGAAGTTATTGTGAACAGAGTTTGTCTTGATTTGAAAAGAATTTAGTTTGTGATATAACTTATGAGCAGACTGATTGATCTACTAATACCGTATACGCTTTAACTTTCGCGGGGTTAAACTTTCGCGGATCACAGATTTGAGCAATTTTCGCGGATGCAGGGTCTTAGTCTTTGATTCGTCGATTCATTGTTTTGTCTGAATCCTTGTCGTATTGATGTAATCAATTGCTTCGGTGGAGGTTCTTAGCTGCATATCACGTTGCCCTAGCGAATCGCCGCCATTTTTGCATTTTTGTGACGCAATCGTCTTACAATCGCAGACTCGTTGCCAGACTGGTCTAAATTTTCTCGGAATGAAACTTTCGCGGATGGCTGCTGAACCGCAAAAGTTTAAGCCCGCGAAAGTTAAAGCGTATACGGTATAATTGTATATTCTTGCAAAGCCTCTTCCTCTAGACCCTATTGGTGTTTAGTGCTATTTGACGGGCTTCACTGACTCTCACGTCAAAAGCATCTGTGCATGGTGCCCAAATCTACAATAGTTCAACTACCAGCTCTTGCATAATGCGTTCTGATCCGTTGCTAATTGTGGGAGAGAAAGGAGAAGAAATTATAACCACAACAATTTGTCATTGAAGAATCAACATTGTTTACATAGGCCATGTCCTACATGCGCCAATTAGAACGTTATTTTCAAAGGAACTGTGTTCTCTTCTCCTTCCACCTGCAGGTCTCGCCTTATCTCTCTGTTCTTATCACCTCCGTAGCATTATACTATATATATACAACTTGTTTGTGCTTCACTGCTGTTTGATTTCTTGTGTGTTGTTGTGTGACGACATTCCATGTTTTATATATGTATGCTTTTCAGGCCTGTCTTTGCAAGTTTGTGATGACAAGCTGTTTGCCTGTTTCTCTTCATGTACTGATCAACAAGTGTAGCTGATAGTGTTACTTAGCAACATGCTCACACTCTCAGCCATTGTATCATTGCTTTATCAATTTTGTGTAATTTTTGTACTTTTTGCATCCAAGACAGCCAAGGCAATCCCTCTGGATGTAGTAACCTGTTACAGAGTTGAGAATGTGAACACCCGTGGTCATTTTGAGGAAAACATACCTGTAAAGCAGCGCCTCACTTTGAAGACACTTCAGGATGGACATAACGACTGCAAAGCAGACAGTGATTCTAGCCCATATTAATTGCATCCTATGGCTTTGTAGAGACTTCATCACAGGCAAGGATATTCCTCTGGGAGTGAACCGAGTGATGGTTGAGAAAGCGAATGCCAAAGTACAGCAGTCAATTGTCCTCCACTACCAGCATTTGCCAATGAAAACTTGAAGACAGCTCACACAGTTAGTTACGCATTATTCTCTGTTGGGCGTTTGCTGCTGTAAAGCCACAGACTCTGACTAACAATACAGTGCAGTGCGAGTTGCTGCTCCATTCTTCTCAGTGCACACAGGGACCAGCCTGTGCTTTGGCAGGCTACAGCGCTGTTCACAGGTTGCTCCAGCACTGATGTGTGCATTAGTGATGTTGGTGAAGCATTGTGTAAAGGGAGTGGAGGTACATGTGCTGTTCCTTGGAGAGTACATACGTACTATATGTTCACTTTATTGTGTACCATTGGCCAGAATATTTTCCCATGTACTATTCCTAATGTCCCTGAGATCCTTACAAAGGTCATTGCTGAATGTACTCTGGTATGAGTATTCAAAGCTTGTAGAGCCAAGCTGGAGCCAAGTTTGCTGCACCTGTTAATCCTCAACACTCTGCTGGATGCTCTTCGACAGCCAAATAAGGTGTGAAGAGAAGCCTTCTATGATAAGTGTGATCTTCCTGAACATCTCAACGGTGTATTGTGTTCAATTTCAGACGAAGCTAATGAACCAAACACAGAATATATAGCCCTCCTAATTGCCCTACTGTATGAAGTGGAAGTTGACCCTATCTTGAACTGGGGGCATGGCTAGGCTGCCCCGGTCAAGTGGTATCCAAAGCTTGTAGACTTCCTGGAGCCACAGCAAACCTGGATTCTCTGTCAAATGCTTCTTAACTACCAAAAGGTAAAGAGACGTCAGTTTTGGCCTTCTTGAACATCCTGTTCACTTTCGTACAAAGTTGGTGGACCAACTAACCCTCCTATCTAGATACTGTATAAACACTTGACCTTGTCCCCTGTCTGGCAAGGCAGTGTCTCCTGCACCTTATGGTGTCACTAGGGCTAGTGGCTAAGCTGCCCCAGTCAAGTGAGCGTCAGTCTGCTGAGGTGTACTTTACTCCCTCTGTCCTTGCACCTGCCACTGCAGGGAGATGTCCCACTAAGAGGAGTGCAATGGACTCCTTTGTCATTTCATTCTCTGGTAAGGAAAACACTCCAAGTTGGGAGTGTTTCCAGCCGCAGTCACTTGCCTACTTGAAGACTGAAGGTGGACTGTGGTCCATAAATTGTTCCTTCGTACACTGGTGGGAACACGTTGAGCTGACAGGGACCAATGCAGGTATTGCAAGATGGCCTTCTCCAATATGTACACAGCACTGACCAATTACCCCTCGTCTCTCACGTTGATTTCAGTGGACTCACATGAAGGATGTCACTGGAGTCCTCGCAGTGAGAGGGTCTTGTCTAGTTCAGAAGCATAAGGATTGGATGTACAGTACTTACACAAGTATCTGTTCTGATGGAGACATTAACCCTTGTATGGGCAGGCAGTGTCTCCTTATGGTGTTACTGAGAGTAGTGACTAGGCTGTCCCAGTCAAGTGAACGACAGTCTGCATGAGGCGTACTTTACTCCCTCAGCACTCACAAGCATTGCAAGTGGAATGTTCTCAGCTACAGTCACTTGTCTATATTTCAGACTGACTGTGGATCATTGGCCATGAATTCACTTCTGAATTAATAATGCTGTACTTCAATGTTGGCACTGGCTGCGTTGAACTGAGAGAGATCAGCAGTTGCTGAAGATGGCGGTCTCCAATGAACTACACAGCACTGGCCAATACTCCTTTGGCTCCATTGTACTATAGTCTGCCAGAATCATTCCAAAGGACATGTAACATGAAGAGGATGTCTGTGGGTCCTCACAGTGAGAGGACCTTGTTCATTGAGGAACACAATTAAGGATAAACTGACACTTTTGAAACTTACCCCAGATTGAGAGAATCAGCAACTTGCCTAGTAAAGGTGGATCTACCTGTCCTGATGGAGGAGCAGAAGGAACTGTGGTGGATGGTGAAGTGTGATCTTCTTGAACATCGCAACAGTGTATCGTGTTCAATTTCAGACAAAGCTAATGAAACAGACACAGAACATATAGCCCTCCTAATTGTCCTACTGTATGAAGTGGAAGTTGACCCTATCTTGGACTGGGGGCGTGGCTAAGCTGCCCCAGTCAAGTGGACGGCAGTCTGCTGACACGTACTTGGCTCCCTCAGCACTGACATGCATCTGTCCTCACACCTGCCACTGCAGGGAGATGTCGCACTAAGAGGAGTGCAATGGACTCCTTTGTCATTTCATTCTCTGGTAAGGAAAACATTCCAAGTTGGGAGTGTTTCCAGCCACAGTCGCTTGCCTACTTGAAGATTGAAGGTGGACTGTGGTCCATAAATTGTTCCTTCATACACTGCATGGTGTACTGTACTTCGGTGTTGGCACTGACTTGTTGAGCTGATAGGGACCAATGCAGGTATTCCAAGATGGTCTTCTCCAATATGTACACAGCAATGGCCAATTACCCCTCTTCTCTCACTGAGATGCTGTTCGTGATGGTCTTTCTGAGTATTTCAAGAGGATGTGTATGGATGAAGGATGTCACTGGAGTCCACGCAGTGAGAGGGTCTTGTCTAGTTCAGAAACTCAAGAATTGGATGTACAGTACTTATGCAAGTATCTGTTCTGATGGAGACATTAACATTAGACATTATTATTTGGACAGGCAGTGTCTCCTTCACTTTATAGTGCACTGGGGGGTAGTGGCTAGGCTGCCCCAGTCAAGTGAGCGTCAGTCTGCTGAGGTGTACTTTGAGGTAATTCGGTCCCTCAGCACTCACATGCATTGCCAGTGGAATGTTCTCAGCCACAGTCACTTGTCAGTCACTCCTTTGGCTCCATTGTACTATAGTCTGCCAGAATCATTCCAAAGGACATGTAACATGAAGAGGATGTCTGTGGGTCCTCACAGTGAGAGGACCTTGTTCATTGAGGAACACAATTAAGGATAAACTGACACTTTTGAAACTTACCCCAGATTGAGAGAATCAGCAACTTGCCTAGTAAAGGTGGATCTACCTGTCCTGATGGAGGAGCAGAAGGAACTGTGGTGGCCGGACACATCTATCTGTAAGCTCCCATTTTTAGTATTATATGCACATAATTTACACACCTGTACATGTACTTGCATCTTTCTGCCTTAACTCTCGCCATCAGCTGCTGTGGTGTTGACGAGCTGTGTATTGTACCCCCCCCCCCCACACACACACACACAATGGACTGTACACACACATGTATCTGGTAGGGTGAACGTGGAGTGCAGCAGGGAGTACTGACAGTGCCAGTGCCTGTGCCTCTGTGAAGGTGCCTACCTCCATTTGGTAGGTCCCATTTAGCCCTTTGAGCATCATGCGTCTGCTCGTGACTTCCAATGATCCACCCAGCACTGGCTAAGGTTCATTCCAAAGGACATGTAACATGAAGAGGATGTCATTGGGTCCTCACAGTGAGAGGGCCTTGTTCATTGAGGAACAACAGGGTTGAATGAGAGTTTTGCCTAGCTTTTACTCTCTCCAGAATGAAAGAAGCAACAACTTGCCTAGTAAAGGTGGATCTATCTGTCCTGATGGAGGAGCAGAAGGAGCTGTTGGTGGACACATCCTTCATGTGAGCACCCATGTGTAGTAATATCTGCATGTAACTGTACCGACATTCTGATGTACGTCATTCTTTTTCTGAGACCATACACACAGTTACACAATTCTGTTGCAACCGCCCAGTGTCCCAGTCTGTGCTCTGCCCTGCAGCCCATTGTCAGTGAAGCTCCTTCAGCTCTACATTGTGAACAAGGATGGACAGCAGTGGAAAGCCGTCTGTCATACACACCAGGACATAAACCAAGATGGCTACTGGCGCTGCTACGTAAAGCCTATACTTTAGTTCATGAAGGGAGGATGGACGCTGTCCACAAGTTCTCATCAGGTGTGTGCCTGACCCTCCGTGTACCTGGCTAAGTGTTCTCAATGCACAAGGAGCTGGGTGTGAATGATTATGTGAGTACTTCCTGCTTGTGTGTTTGGAAAATATTGGACTCATGCTGTAAGCCTCATTTGTTGCCATTACGTGGCACATAATTTATACATACGTGCATATACTTGCATCCTTCTGCCTTTAACTCTCGACATCAGCTGCTGTGGTGTTGATGAACCGTGTATTGTACCTCCCCCCCCCCCCCCACACACACATCTAGTCGGATGAATGAGGAGAGCAGCATGCTCCTCAGAGTGCCCCCACTGACAGTACCTGTGAAGTTGAGGAGGTCTCAAGTGAGTCACTGTCCATGTCACCCATTTGGAGTGTACTGAGCAGCCCACTGTGGCGTCCTGCATGCAGTGCAAGCTGTGTAGTACATGGGTGCATGTTGTGACGCAGTCATGTCTGTCCTCACACGTCTGCAGGTCCGCCCTCTCCTGCTCTGCCCACCGTACCACAGACTAGGACACTCAGCGCCTACCCCATTTGGTAGGTCTCGTGTAATTCTGCTGTAATGGCTGCATAGGATCCGGATACCTAATGTGCAGCTCTTTGGGGTACATCAGACAAATGTGTGAGTGTACACAGGACTAATATCAGTATCTCTTCCAGAGTTATTTGATGTTGTTTATTGTTTGTGTACAGGAGACGTCACAATGACTGATGAGTAACGTTTGTTCAATCTGATCTGGATTGCATCATGTTAGTGGGATGAAGTGGACATTCTGATGTTTGTAATATGGCTTCTGAGACCATATACACACATTTACGCAAATCTGCTGTAAGTGTGGATTCATTGTCAAACTGTTTATCCCCCCCCCCCCCTACACAGACACACACATCACACATGTACAGTGTCTAGTAGGGTGAGCGTGGACAGCAGCATGTCCCACAAAGTGCCCCCACTGGCACTACCTGTGAAGTTGAGGAGGTCTCAAGTGAGTCACTCGTTTGGAGTTAATGTCCATCAATTTCTGCTTGTTCGGTTAGTTTGATTGCAAAAGAATAGACGTACAGACTAAGACCCTACACCCCAGATCTAGACACAGAGTAATCCCCCTGGGATTCTCATTTTTTGGTGTTTTGGGGCAGACTTTCTCGAAACTCACCCTAGCATGACGCCGACGTTGGCTTTGATTCAATGCCCTGTTGCTATATAGGGTAGCCGACAGCACAAAAGCAAACCTTTACATTTGAGAGGTATTTGGAGTTTTGTTTTACTTCCACTTGTAGGATTCTTCTATGTCAGCTGTACCATTTACGTTTGTGGCCTGAATGGTTTGATTGGATTTGCGTATGCATGTGTGCTTCCTGTCAATGTTGGGTGGAGTTTGGTATTTGTGATAGCATGGACTTTGGTGTTTGTGTACAGGAGAACAGGAGACATCACGAAGACTGCTAGTATTGTACATTCATAAGAAGTGTGTGAATTGCACCTAGTGTGTTAAAATGGACATTCCCTTGTACTGCCTCTAAAACCATGTACCATTGTTTCGACTGTGGATTGATTGTTGAATGTCTGTGTGTCTTGCCTTGCCCAGCAATTAGTGAAGCACATTGAGTTCTACATTGTGAGCAAGGCTGGATTGCAGTGGAAGGTCTTCTGTTGTATCCTGGGCATAGGGAAGATGTAATTGGCACTGCAATAGCCCAATATTTCAGTAGCCATCCATGAAGTGATGGTGGAAGGTCCTGACATGTTCTCATCTGGTGTGTGTGTGTGACCTGCCGTTTACCACACTGAGTGTTCTCAGTGCACTTGAGCTGCTGGGTGTGACTTGAGTATGCTGAGAAGCTCATGCAAGTGTGTCATGTTCAGGGAAGAACTGGACCTTGTTGTGAAGGGGATTGAGTGATGCGAGGGATTGTGAGTTCTTCATGTGTGTGTGTTGTGCACGTCCATGATATGGTGTGCTGACCCTGTGTACCAGGCTGTGTGTTCCCAATGCACAAGATCGAGGCTGGGTGTCACGCTTACTTTTAACTCCTCTTACTTTGTGGTAGTTTTGGGCATACGTGATCACACGCGCATACAGATGATACAGCATCTGAACTTTTGTGATAAGAAAAGAAACATGCACTGGTTTCCACTCCAAAAGCAAGAGCAAGTGGACTTCCAGGAACATTAGAGGTAGAGAGATGGTACGTACATCTGATGTGGCATGCATGTTTGCACTCAGCTGTACTGGCCTGTAGTGGGTGTGCGGGCCACTGTACTATGTGTGGGCACTGCCCATGTACATGACACTGGACCCTCCCCCTCCTCCTCAGGTGCCCACCACTACATTGATGTTATGCGTAAGGCAAGATGTTATTGGCACTTCCAAAGCCTATTCTTTGGGAGCCATGAAGTGATGATGGAAGCTCTCTGTAAGTTCTCATCCGGTGTGTGCCTGACCCTCCGTGCACCAGGCTGAGTGTTCTCAGTGCACAAGGAGCTGGGTGTGACTCAGTGCGCAGAGACGCTAAAGTGTGTCATTTTCAGGGGATAACTGGATCTCGTGAAGCGGATTGAGGGATTATGAGTACTTCCTGCTCATGTGTGCATTGTGCACATCCATGGCATGCACTGTGAGGGTGGTAGAAGCCCTACTTGGTGGGTGCTGTAAGTGCAATGGCTATCCGTTACATTGGGCTGAGTGGTAACTGTACAAACACCTCACCCCACCTCACACTATCACACCATGTTGCACCCCACCCCACCTCAGTATATAGCAATGATAAGTGACGTGTCTGCATGCAGCATCAGTTTGAAATGCTTGCGTGGACAGTTATAGTGTAGAATGTATAAATGAGTGTACAGTACATAAGTGATTGTTCACTGCTGATCGGTCACCCTGCCCTCCCTTGCAATCACATCGATCGGCACGGAGGGGTAGATAGGATGGTGGTAGCTGGATCGTGAGCCGCAGATGCACATGATCGCTGATCTCAAGAGTGAGAAGCTCAGGCGGCATCGGATCCACCCCATTGTGGTTGAGTAGGATTGGCTGCTCTTCTCTGAGATCATGCTTGCCAGCCGCTTGTAGACAATCTGTGCAGCCGGACCCATACCTCCAGTGGCAGAGAAAACAAGGGGAGCAAAGCTGCCCCGCTCTATCTCCCTGATTCGCTGGTCATACGATCTTCCATTTGTGGCTTAGCCCATGGGTGTAAGCGGCATAGGCAGCATGCGGGTGGGTTTTGGCAATCAGTGCCAACTTCTCGATTTCAGCTGTCCACTCTTCAACCTTCCTCTTCACAAACTCTTCCGAAAAGTCTGCTGACCCAATGGCCGCTCCCAGGTACTGCTTCCCCTCGGTGGTGATACTAATGCCTGTGTCGCCAAAGGCATCCTGGGCTGTTACATGGTGCTGTTCTTTCACGATCAGCCATGTCTTTCCAGGGTTGGGGAAGTATCCGTACTGGGGCCCAAGCTGTGAAAGTCTGTCCCACCATGACTTGAGGTCTTGCAGTTCTCCACCAGCTGAGGCATCGTCTGCGTACCAGCACTGATTTACCTCAGGGTTGAGACTGTCGATCAGTGGGAGGACGGCAAGAGCAAACATGGCCATGGCCAGTGGGTCCCCTTGTGTGGTGCCCTCGCACGAGGGGATGACTTCTCCGCCTATGAACATGCTTGACTCCTGCCTGTAGGTGTTGGTCAGTATTGTTGCAAGGCTAGGACAGCTGCGATGGATGTTGATGAGCGCTGCTCTGCGATTGAGATTGTTAAATGCGTTTGTTGCATCAACTTGAAGGATGGCTTGACACGATGGGGTGTCAAATACGGTTGTCATCGCATGTATGGCAGCCTCACACCCTGACTGTTGACCCACACACAGTTGCTTCACTCCTGCTGTCTTCAGGATGTCTTCTTTGATAATTGACAGGATTGCTTTGCCAATTATCCTCCTGGACACTTCTCCAATCCCAATCGGCCGGACGCCTGGCTGTTTGTCCAGGGCGACGAGTCTACAGGAGATCAATGCCTTCAGGCCAACTGGGTCAACATAGGTGGTGCAGAGCCGACGACTGACAGCTGCAATGGCATCACACAAGGCTCTAGATGCATCATGGAAGGAGGTGCAAATTCGTCTCCATCCCAGAGCATCTATGCCGGAGGGACCCGCTGCACCCTCGGTACGAAGTGCAGTCGCCCGGATGAGATGGCCAGTGAGGCTTTCAAACACGATCGGGTGTGTTGGCTGAGGTGCACCATCTTTGGGAAGCAGAGTGGACACGGTGACTGGTCTGCCCGCAGGATGCTTCTTATGGAGGATGTTACGTACCGTGTCAGTACCGCTGCTCGATGAGACAACTTTGTCAAGTGGGAGGGGAGTTCCTTTGGGGTCGGAGGTGAGGAGGCGTACAGCTGACTTCACTTTGCCATTCATCATGTGGTTTGCAAACGTCCGTGCATCATGGGTGTTGTTGTCAGCATATGGGCCAAGGCGTTGCTGGATGGCGCGGCCCTCATGAAGCAGGCTGTCAATGTCTCCATCTCGCCACAGCTGCATCCTCCTTTCCACACACTTGACATGGTCTCTAGCTTTTGATTCTCGGTACGGCTTCTGCAGGATCAAGGGTGGTAGAGTCATGGCAGCTGTGAGAGCAAACGATTCAATTTGCAACTCTTCAGCATACGAGAGGTAGAGGCGGGCCATTTCAGCGACAAATTCCTTCCCAGCTTTCCCGGAAGGTACACTGAACACATTTCTCCGCCAATGCACTGTTTCTTCGTAACAGCTGTTCACTTTCAAACAAATAGCTGGACCGTCAGCCGAACCCCACCTGTAGGCATGATCGACTGTACTTAGAGGGGTGTAGGGGGGCAACAGATCTGCTGTACTGGCAACTGCGCATGCATCCGAGGTCTCGTGTGGATCTCCTGCGCGATCAGTGTTCTCAATCAAGGTCTGTGTAGGCTGTTCGGGTGATGTGACCAGTGACGTGGCCTGTGGCAGCGCGTTCCCGGGCGCAGTCGATTCGCCATGATCAGGTGATGTATCAACGGGCAGATCCCTTGGTCCGGTATTGCGACAATGTCCGCGGCGTAATGGAAGGCAATTCGTGCAGATTTCTCCGTTTTTCGCACAACTGCAGCCTCTGCAACTCCCGCTGCCGTTACACCGACAACATGGCATGGTATCTCGAGAGTATGCAAGGCAAACAGGGGGAATCGAGGAACGGTGGGAATCAAACAACGATGAGTCAATCCACCTCACTCCACTTCACTGTGTCCGCCATCTTGTTCAAATCTATCAGCCCACCCCACCTCGCACTATCACACCACCCTGCACCCCACACTACCCATTTCATCCAAGAACTGGTATAAGGGAAACAGGAGCGTCCTAGTGTATGAAACCTAGTGCCTTTCAGTAGGATCTGTTTGTAGTACAAACACTTTAGTAGTTCATTCCTCCACCTGCGTATGTGTGGCTTCCTAGCCACTGCCCTATCTGACATGCATGTGTTATGTCTCTGTGCCAAACTTGCTCTCAGGTACCTGTGGCAGTCTGACTTGTCTCCTTCAAGCAAGTCCATCTGTTGACAACAGAGCTGAATCAAGAGATGAAGCAGCAACAGGGGGCTGCCAGTGAGCAAGGTGAAACCAAAGTAAGCTCACCTCCCCCTCTTCTTGCCTTGAGGTAGTGTCAGACATACATGGCCACACATACAGCTGTGAGAACATTTCACCTATAACTGGGCCCTGAACCCCTTCCATTAATGTATTAGGGGGTGATGCGTTTCATACGTACATCTGATATGAGTGCATGTTTGCACTCAGCTGTACAGGCCTGTAGTGGGTGTGCGGGCCACTGTACTATGTGTGGGCACAGCCCATGTACATGACACTGGACCCTCCTCCTCCTCAGGTGCCCACCACAACATTGATGTTATACATATGTAAGACAAGATGTTATTGGCACTGCCAAAGCCTATTCTTTGGGAGCCATGAAGTGATGATGGAAGCTCTCCGTAAGTTCTCATCCGGTGTGCGCCTGACCCTCCGTGTACCAGGCTGAGTGTTCTCAGTGCACAAGGAGTTGGGTGTGGCTCGGTATGCAGAGACGCTAAAGTGTGTCATTTTCAGGGGAGAACTGGATTTCGTGAACCGAATTGAGGGATTGTGAGTACTTGGACATCCCACCCCTCCTCACACTATCACCCCACCCTACACCACTAACCCCTTCCCCCATTCAAACCAAAAACAAAGGAAATCCTTGGCCCCTTTCATTTGGTGGTGTGTGTTGCTTAGATCTAGTTTTAGTGCCCCACTGTTGGCCTTGCTAGCTGTGTCTCCAGACCAGCTGAAGCAAAGGGAAGGTGAAGAGTGACCTGACGTCGATGTTTGTAGAGGTACCACCAGGTCAATGTGTGAGAGTTGAGCATGGCAGTAGGAAAGCCAACTGCTTCAACTGTTTTGTTTGGTCAAGGTTTCACTGAAGATGATGTCCTTACCATATCATCCAAGAACTGGTATAAAGGAAACAGGAGCGTCCTAGTGTATGAAACCTAGTGCCTTTCAGTAGGATCTGCTGGTAGAACAAGCCACTTTAGTTCACTCCTCCACCTGTGTATGTGTGGCTTCTCAGCCACTGCTCTATCTGACATGCATGTGTGATGTTGTCTCTGTGCCAAACTTGCTCACAGGTACCTGTGGCAGTCTGACTTGTCTCCTTCAAGCAAGTCCATCTGTTGACGGAGTTGAATCAAGAGATGAAGCAGCAGCAGGGGGCTGCCAGTGAGCAAGGTGAAACCAAAGTAAGCACACCTCCCCCTCTTCTTGCCTTGAGGTAGTGTCAGACATACGTGGCCATACATACATACAGCTGTGAGAACAGTGCACCTATAACTGATGTGTGTACTCACGTTTGCCCTTTTGTGATGAACCCCTTCCATTAATGTATTAGGGGGTGATGCGTTTCATACATACATCTGATATGATGGATGTTTGCACTCAGCTGTACAGGCCTGTAGTGGGTGTGCGGGCCACTGTACTATGTGTGGGCACTGCCCATGTACATGACACTGGACCCTCCTCCTCCTCCTCAGGTGCCCACCACAACATTGACATTGACCCCATGCTGCTCGCTCTAAGGCATTGATGAATCTGTAGTGAGGACGGTGCCTCACACTGGGGATGCACTCCCCTCTATGAACCTACCTAGGTGTGGAACCCTCTGTGATAGTAGTTGCTACCAGGAACAACCACACCAGTGAGTGTCAGGGAGCTCTGCACAAGGTCCTCAGTGAATGGCTAAAGCTCACTCACACTCTCCGTTGGTGGCCACCAGTGGCCAAAGTGACTGTTGCATCATTTTGTGTGCATTCATATTTATATGCATAAACAGTGTTGTATACATACGTACGTACATACATACATTGTTAAAACATGTAACCTACTGTAACTCACAATTGACACTGTCCCAAGCACATATGTTATATGCATGTATTATGTATACTAAGCTGCACATTGCATGTATGTACTGTATTAATTCAGAGCAGCTACTACTGGTGATGTTTGTAAAAGGTTTTTCTATTGCATCATTTAATTAATTAGGGTATATGCTTTATGTATTACAGAGTTTTATACTCAAATCATGTATGCAGATGTACGTACAGAATGTATACTATTTACATATTAAGCTAGTCCAGTGGAATACATATTAAAATTGCTTCATGTTTGTGTGTTTGGAAAAATATCTATGCGTTTGTCAGCCCATTATGTTTTTCACTAGTTTACTTGCAAAATGCGGCAAACTTTGAGGTAATCCTTAATTCGTGGCTTCCTGTAAATAGTGGTCACTCCTCCAGCCGATTGTCTTTCTGTAGATTCCCCATTAGTCTCAAGAGCCAGTCCCTCCCCCATGGAAGTGTCTAGTGATCTTACGTAACATCAGCTGTGGCAGAGGAATGTAGTTATTGCACAGTGTTTTTGTAGTGCAATACACAGTCTTGGACTCGTGACCTGTGGAATGGAGGATTACAATTGCTTAGCGTGTATGAGTGAATTGCGGCATGGAGAACGGTCTTCGTAGGGAACCCTATATAGCACACTACTTGAGGGTCAAGTGAATGGACCTGGTGAGTATGTAATACTACCTCTCGTGAAGTCCGTAGCTACTTTGCGAACTTCAAGTTGGAGCAAACTTTGAACAAAGTTGTAAATCTATCTTTATTTAAGTTAGAGCGAATGTACACATTGTTGGATGTACACAGTGCCATGGCTTAAAGTAGGTGTGGTTTAAGAGCATATATAATATTATTATGCGGCTTATACATTGTGCTACTAATACATATGACTAGATATGGCCTCCCATAATTGGACATAAATGATTACACACGGGCAGAATCCACTTATACATGTAATGATCAATGACACATTCACTGTTACATGCATGCACTTTATGGAAAGTAGTTATGCACAAGCTAGTCACGCAGGAAGCGCGTGGGCTAAGGTTGAAGGCGGAGTCAGGCTGTGACTGCTGTACGACCAGCTAGTGAGAGAATACCTAAAACAGTTGGGATGGGTAACAAATGACGACTGTGTCTGGTGACTTGAGTGATTTGTTTGGGATGGATATGAGAAGAGACGTGGAGGCCTATATAGGGTCCTGCAGTGAGTATGTGAGTATGCTGCTCATGTCTATGTAGAGCTAATGTGGGCAAGTCAATGTGCTTCACATCTCCGCTCTGCTCTAATGCTGCTTTGGACTTGTGCAGGTCATTCTCGGGTGTGCTCTGCAAGCCCTGCCTGCACAGCCAGTCCTGCCGACAGAGCAGGGTGTCAGCCCTAGGTTCTGAAGAGGATTGAGGCGAGCCTACATGGTGGGCCAGAGTGCTGCACACATAGAAGTGGTTGTGTTATGCAGTAGTAGCCCTCCACGAATTTAATCATGTTGATTCTACCTGAGCCACTGCCCCTCCTCCAGTCGCTGCAGCCACGCCCTCCTTAGTAGTCACCTCTAGTTCAGTGTTGTGAACAAAGTTAATGGTCCTCAGTGGAAAGCCTTTCGCTGTTGCCTTGAAATGAGCAAGAACACTTCTAAGTGGTCCAGGTGAGCAACTCATGATGTGATGAGGTGTTCAATGAGGACCTTGAGAAGTGGTCCCTTCCCCTCACCTGAACACCATCCCCGCTGCACTTGAGGCACACAACAAGGACAGAATGCAAGGAGGCTGAGAGGATGGCGGTGCAAAGGAAGCTGGACCCATTTCTGAACACTGACTAATGCCACCTTAGTTGTATAGCTAGCTACCTGGGTAGTGCCCTTGTAGCTTGTGCTCCGATCACGCCTCTTGTTCTTGTAGCTACATTCCCTACTGTATGTAGCTGTGTGGCGTGCTTCACCACCACATCGCAGCTACCGCTTGTACGTACGTCTAAACTGAAATAGTTCAATTCTTCCTCTCCATGATCATGCATTTAGTCCGTACAATAATATACATCGATGATGGCTATATAGCACACACATACTATATAGCGTATGGCAATGACATTCATGGTTGATGTGATTATATATGCGCGCATGCGCATCTGCAAGAGTCTATGAAAACCATGCCATATATGGTAGTAATGGGGTGGAAGAGCTAAAGCGACTTATCATGAGGAATTTCAACTGCGTTTTCTAGTCTCATCTGTTGCTCCTAACGTGCGAATTAATCTGGTGCGCTTCTAAAGGCCGCGTACATCAGGCCACAAGCCGAACAACGTGCAAGGCACAACGTGAAGCGTGATTGACGGTGAGTGCGTGTAGGGTTCCTATGGCTTGCATGCTTGCATCTCCGTTCCTACCGGTGGGTAGGTATAATAGTCAATCGCGTAGCCTGACCACTTCGAATTCCTCCTCTGTCGCGAGCGTGTACAAATGTATGGCCAGCTAACATCCGGTCCTTACACTTCGAAATATTTGGACCGGGGGGAACGTTCTTACGGGGGTCCAAATTCAACGTGACAACCCCACGTGACATTACATTAAATTTCTGTCGCGAGCGTGTACATAAACAATGTAGGTGGCTAACATAGCACAGATGCTTACTGCTTACGTACATTAACCAATTGATAGTTAGCTAGCTCTTGAGTAATCCTGCCTTTGCAGCTGGCCAATTCAAAGTAGGAACTCTAGCACTGAATGGTTCACAAGTGCCACGGAGGCACATGAGAGCTGATCACATTAGGCTGAAGCTGAGCATACAACACAGCCATCCAATGCAAGTACCTGGCTGTAAGGTTGACCCCTCTTTGTCTTTGATGAATGGAGGGAGGGATGTACGTAAGCGGTCTTGCTACGCACGACTAGTTCATGGCGGTGTATGTAGGTTAGAGTATGACTGTATGATTGTGGCTATGAGCTAACTAGCTAGCTGTTTGTCTGACTGCTACAGTGAAGGTTGTCAAGACTATGTTTCTAGTAATTCTCAGGAGAACTCCAGATCCTGGTATTCCTAACAGCCCAATACATTGGTATCTAAGTATGTACTGCTAAGGAGCTAGCTATGTGTGTGTGCGAATGTTGATGCATGAAAGGTGTAGATCTGTTGTTTTACGTAATGTTGATTGAAGCACTTGGTGCACATGTTTGGCATATCAAAGAGCTTTGACTACAACTATCTAAGACCCTTAAGTATAATCTTTGCACACCTAGTTATTTACAGTGATGTTCATTCTGGTGTATGTGCATGCCATAAGACAGCAGCGTATGAGAGGGTAAGCTCAAACCCACTGAAAGTCTCTGTGCTCAGCAAGTGGTCATGTGCATGCGCATTTGTCTGGCATAGCCAACCTTACCCTCAGCTATGCATGAGTATAGTTTGCAGTGTAATTTTGCATCATTATATGCCACTACATGTAAGTGATGAAACTCTTCTGTGCATGTTTAAAATGGTTTACTTGAGTTGTGTTTAGTGAATTTTCTGTTGTGTAAAATGTATTGTTTTGCTGTACGCTTTGTTTTGATATAAGAGTGGCTTCCATAGTGACTGCCCACTCCGTGTTGCCGTTGTATATAATTTCTTCAGAAGGCGAAAGATTGCTGTGTTTGCCCAGGGTTTGCTGCTTAGTCTGGCTTGCTAGACCATTACAGTAGTTGCTGTTCCATGCAAGGGGACAGTCTAGCAGCAATAGCAATTATCCAACATCTAATAATGGGAAAAGATTGAGTTGCTGACAACGAAGTAGCTTACGGAAGACTCAAAAGTGTAGCTGAGGTGAAGAATGTGGCTGAAATATGCCCACCTCGAGGCCAGTCTTCTCTTGTGCTGGTGGGTTAGATGTGTGCATCCACCTCAGAAGGTGCATCACAGACTCCACATTGAAACCTCCACAACAGTGCATGGGTCTCGGTACAGTGCAGTGCTGCAATATAACAACCATCCTCAGCATGGATGAGAACTCAGCTACAGAGTACCCTGGCTAGCAGTGCATGCAACATAGCTTATTATTTAAATATGCATGTATTCTTATGTATAGCGTATTTTAATTTCAGTTGCTTGCAAGTGCTAAAATATTCTGTAGACAGCTACTCAGCTGCTCATCTATCTCATTCTGTATATGTCCTGTGAGCAATATTTAGCAGTAACAAGAACAGGCAGGTTCTCAGATTAGTCCTCTCGCCAGGGAAGGTAGTGTCACAAGCCAGCCCCTCCCCCACAGAAAGTTCTGCTTGTGTACCACTAGTTGTGTCCACACCAAGGTCTTGGCGTGACCAGTCTGATTCATCAATCACCGAATATTGCATGATTGTGAATACTAAGCATATATTATGCAGTAATTGCATTCATCTAGCACAACTGATCCATGCGAATTTACCAGACCTTACTGTGGGGGGAGGACCAGCTTGTGAGACTACAAGCAGTTGTAATAATTCAGATGAAAAATGCTGTAAATGGTGTTTTATAATTGATTGCTCAATGTGCTACTATCAAAGGGACATTCAAATCCAGGCTGCGATTCCTGGTAAGTGTGATAAGGAGGTGTAGCTGGAAGAAAATGGCAGTCTAACTATTTTTGTGCAGAAGATGGAAGTAATTAGTCACTTCCGTGGACAGTAGCAGCTAAACCAGTGAGTGCTCTTAAGGTGTTGAGGACTAGCAGACATGGATACTAAAGGGCTTAGAGGCGTTCCCTGCAACTCTGTGGCATCTCATCCGCTAGCCGGACTGTTTGCACACAATCCACCGTCAGTACATAATGCTGTTTTACTATGAATATTATTATTTCTATGGTATCATCTGTACTCAGTGGAGTCTGAATTCCCTACTCAAACATGCACTGTATGTAGATTACTACTGTATTGACTTGTCTGTTGCTTGAACTGTGTTGTGCTGCTTGCTGAGTTTTGGTGCAGGAGTGACTGCAAGGCATATACAGTGACTGCCCACTCCTTGTTGTCCTCCTGTGGAATGGCTCTACAAGGTGGAACACCACTGATTGCACCCAAGGAGTAGCTGCGTACATTGCTAATAGAAACTAAATGATGTGACGGATCACAAGAATTAGCACCGTAGTCTACAGACTAGGTGGGGTCCCAACCAGTACAGAGTCTGATGTCAAGCTGTGATTTCACTGATAATTCACCTTCCATCTTCACTATTAATACATGAGTGGAGGGAAGGGAAGTGGTAACTGCGGTGGGAGGCATAGCTACGTTTTAGAGCATAGGCACGGAATGGCAAAGGACCTCTGTTCGATTCTTAATAGCTCCACCTGACACAGATGTCGTGATGTGTCGTAGATGAATCCATGGTGCTGCGAATTGTGGCTGAACAGTACATGAAGTTCATGTCCTTAACTGTGCTGAAAATGCTGAACAGTTCAGTGAACAGTAAAGGTTTCTTCTATAGGCCTGAACAAACCTTGCAGACGTTTTGACAAGAAAGCTCTGATCACAACAGTGGCAAGTTTTTTTCAGCCCCTTTTCAGCTGGTATAGAAGAACCCTTTAACGTTTGGCTAAAAGTTAGGTGGACCCTCTAATTTGGCAATCTTAATTCTTAGTGACTAGATGCGATAAGCTGCTTGCAACAGGAGCCAAGTACTGCCCTGGAGGAGGAAGTGATGGAGCCACACAAAGAAGAAGGGTACTACCCTGTAGCTACTACCCATCATGCATGTCCTATTCCCTGACTGGCAGCAGTGAACACACCCACTTTCTGGTTGGAGTTGGCTTTGGTCGATCAATTGCACATCTTATGTTGAAGCAATGACGAATCTTGCTTTTCATGGCAGTTGACACATGAGTGCTGTGCAGTGCACATTGTTCATCATTTATCATTATATAACATTTTCACGAGAGACATTCCCTCTTGTGGTTTTTCCGGAGCCCCCTCCCCTAACACAAACTATGTAAGAGTACTACTGTAATTTATTCTGACAACATGCATTGTGCCTTTTTTCTCAGTCATGTCAATTTGTTGTACCAGTTGAGAAAGATCTTTGGATTGAAAGTCCTGGACATTGAATTATGATGGGCAATCCAGCAGCTGCGACTTTTCGCTCAAGAACCTCTATGACCAATACTGTTTCTCCTTTTGCGATTTGTCTCTAAGATATAATTATGTCTCCAGGAGCAATGATCAGTGCAGATGGAATGTGTGGTGTAGAAATTGAACCATGCGTAGGAGCTGCAGTGAAAGTGGTCGTATGCTGCAGCATTCTAGGTTGACATCGTGTCTACTCAACCCTAGGGTCACAGTGTCAAAGTAGGATTATATAGGGTTACGTTTAGGGTTAGGGTTTATATTCAGGTCACCTTGCTGACCCCACTTTGTAACTTGCTGACAAGGTGTTGCATCCTAAATCTTGCATTGCTTACAGTGGTCGGTGCAATGAGAACAGAAGTGATATCATAGAGGCTCATTGCTGCATAGAAAATAAAGTAGGCTTGGTAAACATTTGAGTGCAAATGTAGCAGGAAGCAATCAATGACCGTTACCGGACATTTTGTCTGTGAGTGTCTTTATCAACTGTACACAAACTAATTACGCCCATTTGTCACCAACCAGTCTAACATCTGGCATGATGTCATGTGGTTCCTGTAAGCATTTAAGCATCGTTTCTCACCTGTAACTTTTAGTTTGAGTACAGTTGATAAAGGCCCTTGCGGCTGAAACATCATCAACACAAATGGTCCTTGATTGTTTCTTGCAACGTTTGAGCTCGAAAGTTAAGCAAGCCTACTTTATGAGATAGTAAGTGTTGGAGAGATGTGAACCACGGAAAAGAACTAAGATGATAGTGTTCAATGCCATGGTGCTGGTCACCCTTATCTATGGATGTGAGACATGGACTTTGCAGAGGAGGAGGCACAAAGGCAAGATACAGACATGCGAAATGTTTCTGAGAAGTGGAAAGTGATGAGAAATGCCTGTGCGATACCTCTATTGTGAGGACCAAAAAAACTACGTGACCCAATGCTTGGTATCATTTCTTGCACTGGTAAAAAAGGGCAACACATACTGCATGCATCTGTAGAAAAGCGGCAAATGGCAACACGGAGAAACAGCAAAGTGCGAACACAAAAGTAGCTGCCTGAAGCAGACTGTGGACATGACGCAATTGAATGCTACTGCATATGATTTGCAAACGGGTAGTTTTTAGGTATATCTATGTTTTGGGCAAAGTGATTCAAATGAAATGAGATAACTGTCTATTAAATGCTACAGTTTAGCCATTATTTTTGTTTTTACGCATACAGTACGGATTTCACAAATCTACCCAGTTAATTGATGATCTTAATGCTCTACAGAGTCTGGTTTGGAATCATGTGGATCCACGTGAAGATCCGGAAAGACAAGGTCATCAACATTGAAGTAGAACACAGTGACCATATTGAGGATGTGAAGGCAAAGGTACAAGCCAAGGAAGACATCCCACCAGAACAGAGGTATTTCATTTATGCTGGGAACCTGCTCGAGGATGGGCATACCTTATCTGAGTACAATGTGCAGAGTGGATGCACTCTCCTCATGGTTTGTGACCACATGAGAATCAATGTAAGGGTTAACAGATCAGGAGAGACATTCCCTCTTGTGGTTTCATCCTGTGAATTGGTTGAGGATGTGAAGTATCATATTAAAGTCAGGATGGGCTTTCCTGCAGAGCAGCAGGGTCTTGTCTGTCATCCATGTGTGCTTGAGGATGGGCAAGACTTATCAGATTATGACATAAAGGAGAATGACACCATTCAACTGATGCCTGTCCTGCTTTGCATGCACATCTTTGTAAAGATGTGCAAAGGCAGGACAATCCCTCTGAAAGTAGAAACCTCTTACAGTATTGCACATGTGAAGACCCAAATTTGTTCCAGAAAGGGTATCCCACCAGCAGAGCAGCGTCTGTTCTTTGCTGGGAGGGCACTCGAGGATGGATATACACTGTCTGACTACAAAGTAGACTGGGGTTCCACCCTGTATGTATTTCCTCCACATACTATGGTTATATTTGTAAAGATAGTTGCAGCTGAGGCTATTCCTCTGGGTGTAATGCCAAGTGACACTATTCAGTCAGTGAAGGCCAAACTTCAATACAAAGGTAGGCTCTTTTTTATTGGAAAGCAGCTGAAGGATGAAGGTACACTGTCAGACTATGACATACAAGAGAGTTCTACTCTCCATTTGGCATGTCCAGTGCTTCCACTAAATGATACTATGGACATTTATGTGAGGACCTTGACAGGCAGAACAATCACTCTGGAGGTAAAGCCTAGTGACACTATTGAGTATGTGAAGATCAAAATTCAGGACAAGGAGGGCATCCCACCAGACCAGCAGCGCCTCATTTTTGCTGAAGAGGAACTTGAGGATGGACGTACACTGTCATACTACAACATACAAAATGAATCTACTCGCCATTTGGTACTTCGACTGCGTCCTGGTATGCAGATCTTTGTGAAGTCCTTGACAGGCAAAACAATTACTCTGGAGGTAAAGCCTAGTGACACTATTGAGAATGTGAAGATCAAAATTCAGGACAAGGAAGGTATCCCACCAGACCAGCAGTGCCTCCTTTTTGCTGAGCAGCAACTTGAGGATGGACGTACACTGTCAGACTACAACATACAAAAGGAATCTACTCTCCATTTGCCACTTCGACTGCATGTTGGTATGCAGATCTTTGTGAAGTCCTTGACAGGCAAAACAATTACTCTGGGGGTAAGGCCCAGTGACACTATTGAGAATGTGAAGGCCAAAATTTGGGACAAGGAAGGTATCCCACCAGACCAGCAGAGCCTCCGTTTTGCTGGCCAGCAACTTGAGGATGAACATACGCTGTCAGACTACAACATACAAATGGGATCTACTGTCCATTTGGTACCTCAACTGCGTGGTGGTATGCTGATCTTTGTGAAGACCTTGACAGACAAGACACTCATTCTGAAAGTGAAAACCAGTGACAGTGTTTGGAACGTGAAGGACCAAATTGAAGTCATGGAAGGCATTCCATCGAAGCAGCAGCACCTCCACTTTGCTGGGCAACTACTTGAGGATGACACTGCACTGCACCAATATGGCATCACAACAGATTGTACCCTTTACATGTGTGTACCAATCTGTGTGAAGACTCCAAGTGTGTATTCTCCCACAAGTAGTGCCATCACAGTCCCAGTAGATGCTACTGATACCTTTGAAGCTGTGAAGGTTAAGATTCAGGGTCAACTTGGCATCTGTGCAAAACAGCAGTGTCTCATTGTGTCTGGTTACCTTGCTGTGGATACAGTGTTCCCCATTTTCGAATGTTACAGATCATTTCAGTTCATTGGAGACTGCACCCTGGTGCTTCGCAGCAAGATCATTGTTGTGAAGACTGTTTTGGATAGAACCATCACTGTGCCATACCACAGAGGTGTTACCATTGCAGGTGTTAAGGCTGTGGTAGAGAGCAAGGAAGGCATCCCAGCAGTAGAACAGCATCTGTTCTTGGACCATGAAGAGTTGAATGACTCTGTTTCGGTGGCTGATTATGTAGGGTGCTCCCTTCACCTCAAGTCAGACTCACCTTCCTGTTACATTCAGAAGCAGCAGTTGGATGCCATCTGCAGGACCCAGTATCAGAAGGCTGTTGAAGGCAACCCTGTGGTCTCCCTTCATCTTGCCAAGTGTATAGTGAATGGACCTCCAGGTGTGGGTAAAACATGGCTGAAGCATGTCCTTCTGGGCCAACAACCCCCTGATAATAGTCCCAGCACCCCAGTGTGCACAAAGGCAGACATGATTGCTGTGAATGACCGTGTGCTTCTGTCTGGATCAGAGTGGACTGTGATCAGTGATGAGAGTGGACTCTGGTCTCTGCTGCAATCAGTTGATGAGACCACTGCTAATGTCAGTGAAGAACGTCCAAGTACAGACCCTGATCAAGATGTTGGTCATAGTGAGGCCAGTGAAAAAGGCAGTGGAGATATTTTGAATAGTGGCCCTGATAGTGAAGATGTGTTTTGTGGTAAACAGCTAGAAGATGAGGCCACTACTAAAGACAGTGGTACTATTCCAAATAGTGCCACTCAGAGCCACGTTTTTGTTGCAGAAAAGACAGAAGACACCTTCTCTGAAAATGGTCTTGATGATACTCACTCTGAGCAGGTTCAGGATGAATTCTTGAAACACCATGATGAAGGAACTTCGCCCTTGGATCACTTCCCAATGGAGACATGTGATGCAACTTGTTTAGAAACCAGTATAAAGACATCTGAACATAATGACATGCCCTCCCACCAAATTCCTATGGGTTCCCCTTATATTCAGACTCAGGAAGTGACATCTAACACTACGAAAGTGAAGAAACCTTTGTCTAAGCGAACATCTTTGGACTGGCTTGCCAAGGCTCCTGTTCAGCAAAGGATGCTAGATGTACTGAAAGACAACGATCAACTAACATTTATTGCCTTTCGTGACTCACAATTTATCCAATTCATTGACACAGGTGGCCAGTTGTCATTTCACGACATCCTACCTGTGTTCACCAACAAGCGCACACCCACTGTTCACCTTCAGGTGTTCAACATGTGTGACCCACTCACAAAGCGCCCCACAGACCAGCTCAGATTGGAAACAGGTGGACCACTGCACTCCTCAGAATCTCCTTTCACCAACCTGGAGCTTATTGTGCGTTCTCTGTCAGGTATTCATTCCATGGCTGATAAGCCTGTTTTATTGCACTCTCCAAATGATACCTGCCACCACTCAAACTACCGAATGATCCTTGTTGGTACACACATGGACAAGGTACAGCCTACTCTTGGGCAAAAAATTAAAGCACTGCTCAGAGGTTGCTCCAGCACTGATGTATTCGTTAGTGATATTGATGAGGCATTGCAAAGAGCGTTCAGGGATAAGCCATTCAAGAATGAAATTGCTCATACCAATGCCCAGCAGATTTTCTTCCCCATGGATAATGGTGCATTTCAATGGCCTAATGTTCCTCAGGTGCAAAGGGCACTGCAGCAAGACCTCAGGGAACGGGTATCAGCAGCTTGTAGACTGCCTGGAGCCAAGCATGACACACCAATTACCTGGATGCTCTGTCAGATGCTCCTCAACAGCCAAAGTAAGGAGAAGCCCTTCTACGTTTACAGTGACCTTCTCTCTCTGTGCTTGAGTCAGGGATTTGTCAAGAACCAGGAGGAATGCATTGCCATGGTCCAGTTCTTCCATGACCTGGGTCTCTTCTTCCACCAGCACAGTGGCTTGCCTAGTGAAGTTGACCACTTGAGGGTGGACAACTCCCAGTGCACCTGTCTGGTCTTCATTGACCCATCCTTCCTCTACCGCAACATCTCAAAACTATACCATGTGCAGTTTCAGAGAATTCCTAATGGAGGACCATGTCGAAGGTTGAAGATGCAAGGGGTCTTGACAGACAATACATTGAGTGAACTGGACATTGATGGCAGGCTCAACACACAGTGGCTTCTACACCTCCTAATGGAGTTAGGCATTACCGCAAAACTTCCAACTAAAGTGGCCACGTGGTCTGCTGAGGAGTATTTCCTTCCTTCCATCCTCACCCCTGCTGGTAGGGAGTGTCCTCCACAGCGAAGGTGTCAGAAAGGACCATTTCTGGTTTCCTTTAAGAACAAGAACTACATCCCATGTGGTGTGTTCCCCACTGCAATCACATACCTGCTTGGCAACAACCCAGAGTGGGAGGTTGTACCTGAGTTTACTTCTAGAAACTGCATGTATTTCAAAGTTTTGCCCAACTATGTTGAGCTGACAGAGACCAACAGCTTCATCAAGATGGTGGTCTCCAGAGACGACAAGATTAGTCAGCAATCCTTCATCGCCCAGCGAGATGCCGTCCTCACTAGTCTTGCCCAATCCTACAAAAGACTGTATGACGTGGAGGACACCACTGGAGTGCTCTCCGTGGGAGTGCCATGCCTGGTTGAAAACCATTCTCGCACTGACAGCCATTTTGCTTACCTGGTGGTGTCTGAGGAGCAGCTGTATGTGCATTGCAAAGAGAAGTTCCAGATGTCTGTTGTCTCTGCAGAGCAAGCTGCTTTGTTTAGTAGCTTGGATCACCCTGTAAGTTCCTTCTATACTGACTGCAAAACCTGTCTCATTGGTTGCACTACAGTGGCTACCTATAAATTAACAAAGTCCTTCCCCTTCTGTTCTAGGCTGTCCTTCAACGGCAGCATGTGGGTGAGACACCGACAACTGCTGTTGGAAAGGAAAGCCATTTGAAGTTACAAGGTGAGGTGTGATGTACTGTATGCACTCTTCACCACTTAATTGGGACGTCATGATAGGGATTTCTGGTGGCACTTTACTCAAGCAAAGTCTTTTGTATGTGATGGGTATTTTCAATTTATTTGTTCCAACATAAGGTGGTAGATTTGTCAGGAAACTGCGATGATTTCATCTGCATGCTGTATTATGCAATCATGGCATTACTAACTCATCATTTTAGTCGAGCAATTACCTGATGTGATGGAGTCATTTAATATGTGAATAATTCTCCCCAAATTGCTCATAAATGGCCAGGAAAGTTCTTTTACCATTGAAGCTTTTCATAATATGCTATTGGAGTATTCATTGGAATACGGTACACGTCACAATTATGAAATCCGACGAATTCCGCGGAAATTCTGCGCGGATTCCGTAAAGCTTCCATGCAGCTAACTGTGGAATTGCAGTACTACTTCCGCGGAGAGTGTCTCCCATGTCCGTGGAATGATACTTCGCTGTCCATGGATTTGTCCTTTCAAAGTTAACGTGTTCTTTCTTCGTGGAACGTCTCTACTGTATAAGAATATGGCGCACAAGCTTCGCACTGGTACACTCGCAATGGTAGCTACGTACGTACATTAAACTGTGCAGTCTATTTAAGCCTTCGTCTGCTGGTGATAGTAAGACCACGCTAACTACGTACGCAGCTGTCATACGTACGTTACTACTGTAGTAAAGATTACTAACCCCTCTTCCTCGGTCGGAGCTAGTCCTAAAGTCCTGCCAGCATGCTATGTACACCATAAGACTGCCCCCCCACGATCCAAGTAAGTACGTACGTATGTACGTAGGTGTACATACTCCGCACTTTTATTTATTACTGCACGCTGCCTTTGACGATCCACAGCTATGTACATGCAGTACCGCTACGATGATTCCACCCTTTCGACTACTACAAGCTGACTACCCTTCGACTATTCTAAGAACACAGTATGATTCTGCGGATGCCTTTGACGACTGTGACTGCGCTGATGCCCTTCTACAAATCCGCATGCAGATACTGCGGATTGACAATTCCACGGATACCCTTTGACGATTCCGCGAACACCCTTTGACGATTCAGTGGATATCCTCGACGATGCCGCAGAAAAACTGCAGATTACCGACGCAGTGAATCCGCGGATTTCGTAAATTTTCTTGTGACGTGTACTGTACTTATTGACAATTGAAAATTGACCTAATATTTGTGCATTCCTGAAGGTTGTTGCCTAATTGGTTAAATCGTACTAAACGTGAAGTGGTTATATATGGTACCGGTGATAGTGGTTGATATAGTAGTCAACTCCACTTCTCACTTCAGGTTCACTCGAGACTGTGGCAGGAAAAGCTTGGAATGACCCAATTTTGGCACAGAAGGTGACTGGTGAGTTGGTTGTTCGTGCATCACTTGTGTGAAGTGCGAGTGTGACGATTCCTTCCTTCTCTGCAGATTGTCCGAACTATCTCATGCTCTTCAGAGAACATGTGAGCAGAACAGCTGCCGGCAAAGGGAGAGCCGTTCTAGAGGGGCTGTGGCTTGATGCACCTACAATAGAAGCATGCTTCGTTAACAACTCCCAGAATGTGGAGGCAGCAGTGCAAGCCGGCCTGACCAAATGGGTTGAAGGCAATAGTTGCCAACCTCCCACTTGGGGAGTTCTTGTTAAGGCTATGGACTATGCCAGGATTGACCCACGACACATTCAACACCTGAAGGCATCTCTTAAGTGAAGGTACGTATGTATGTACTCCTGTGTAGTTTGGAGCATGCATGATTGGTAGTGTAATAATGTAGTGATTTGAACGCATGATGTCAAGTCATGTAATGTACATGCTAATAAGAGGAAGGCACCGAACAATTCCTTAGACACCAATCATAGTCGCAAAGAAGACCTGTGATTCCCAAGTCACCAATGGTGTTTTGATGTTTAATCATGTTTGTAAGTAACTAATATGTATCTAAAAGAACCCGCTAACCCAATTACATCTTTAACAAATACCAACAAACCAGTCCTCTAGGCAACGCACTCAGTGTAGATGTGTATTAGAACATGAAGTTATTGTTATGTGCACTTTGTTCTCCATTTCTGTCAGCGGTATTTAGAATTATGCATGAAGCATGCATTTGAAGTGATTCTCTGGAATTTAGAATCATCATTTATGTAGTTGCATGATCCCACAGTAACAGGATATTGTTTGCTAAGTGGCTGAGTCACTTATGACAAAGACATAGAAAATGTGACGTTACAAACCGTGCAGTGATTGGAACATTCCCTGAAGGAGCTCTCTGCTCATTCCACCTGCAGGTACAACAACCCTCTTGTTTCCACTCTACCACCCCAGTCCTTATCGTTACATTAAGCATTGTATAGAGCACTTCATTACATGCATTTTTTTTGTATCTCATTCGAAGCCATGTGAGTAGAGTTTTATTTTCTTCTGTGTATAATATTTTGCAACGTACACGTTTTGTTCATGCACATCAAATTTGACTTGAAGTCCGCAGTGGCTTGATGTTTGCCTGTTTATCCTCTCAACAAGTGTAGCTGATACTGTTACCTAGCAACATGCTCACATCTCAACCATTTTATATATAATTATTTTTTTGTTGTGCGGCCAGTGTTGTGTGTAATTTTTGTAATCTGCATCCAAGTCAGACAAGGCAATCTCTCTGGCAAGTAGACACCTGTTGCAATGTTGAGAATTTGAAGCCTACATTCTTGCCAATTAAAAAGGGCATCTCACCAGTAAAGCAGCATCTTGTCTTTTCCTTGAAGGCACTTGAGGATGGATATACGTAAGCTGTTGACTACAATTCCCAAAGGAGTTCTATGTTTTGTACTCTTTTCCATCACATCTTATATGATTTTCCTTGTAAAGACTTCATCCGGCAAAGCTATTTCTTCTGGAGTTGACCCCAGAGACATGCAGTGTAGAACAGTGATGGCCAAAGTGCAGCAGCAGAAGATGGCCTCTCACCAAGAACAGAACAGCCTCCACCAGGTACAACTGGAGGAAAGGTATGCATGCGCTGTTAGACAGTGTTCTCTGTCAGGCGTTCACTCCAGGCTGACGTGTGTGTAACAACACACTCCGAATCGTATGGTATACTTTGTGAACCTTAAATGACTGCTTCATCCTTGTTGACGTACACAGGGACGGGCCTGTGTTTTGTCAGAAACTGCAGCACTGTTCACTGGTTGCTCATCTGCTCCATCAGTGATAATGTATTATATATGAGAAAGCACTGAACAGGCCGGATGGTGAAGTATACGTACATGCCCTTCCATGGACAGTAGT
This sequence comes from Aplysina aerophoba, assembly GCA_949841015.1. Classification (NCBI taxonomy): domain Eukaryota; kingdom Metazoa; phylum Porifera; class Demospongiae; order Verongiida; family Aplysinidae; genus Aplysina; species Aplysina aerophoba. The sequence goes on along the minus strand of OX465048.1, from coordinate 5,294,217 downwards.
ATACTCACAGTATCTATAGTGCCTACCAGGTCCGACCCAGAACATCTACCCACTGTCTAAAGTCCCTGAGATACGAAGGACATTGCATGCCAGGCAAATTTAGTGATTGGACGGGGATCCAATGCTTGTAGACTTTCTGGAGCCAAGCATGACATGCCAGTTGTGTCGCAGTGCTGTGTCAGATGTTCCTCAACTGTCAATTACAGAATTAAAGAGTAAAGTTTAGAGAAGCTTGCTCTTCTGTGCTTTACTGTTTTGTCTTGAATGTATCACAAGGTGTACAGTTCCTGGACAAACCTGATGGAACAAGTGCAGACACAAAGAACCCTCCTGTCTGTGACACTGTATGAACTGGACATTAAGCCTTGTATGGCAGGCAGTGGCTCCTTCACCCTATGGTGTCACTGGGGCTAGTGGCTAGGCTGCCCCAGTCAAGTGGACGGCAGTCTGCTGAGGTGTACTTGGCTCCCTCCGTTCTCACACCTGCCACTGCAGGGAGATGTCGCACTAAGAGGAGTACAATGGACTCCTTTGTCATTTCATTGTCTGGTAAGGAAACATTCCAAATTGGGAGTGTTTCCAGCCGCAGTCACTTGCCTACTTGAAGACTGAAGGTAGATTGTGGTCACATCAAATGCATTGCAAGTGGGATGTTCTCAGCTGCAGTCACCTGTCTATATTTCAGACTGACTGTGGATCATTGTGCATGAATTCATTTCTGAAGTAATAATGCTGTACTTCAATGTTGGCACTGGCTACGTTGAACTGAGAGAGACCAACAGTTGCTGAAGATGGCGGTCTTCAATGAACTACACAGCATTGGCCAATACTCCTTTGGCTCCATTGTACTATAGTCTGCCAGAATCATTCCAAAGGACATGTAACATGAAGAGGATGTCTGTGGGTCCTCACAGTGAGAGGACCTTGTTCGCTTCAGAAACACAATTATGGATCAACTGACACTTTTGAATAACTTACTCCAGATTGAGAGAATCAGCAACTTGCCAAGTAAAGGTGGATCTATCTGTGCTGATTGAGGAGCAGAAGGAACTGTGGTGGATGGTGAAGTGTGATCTTCCTGAACATTGCAACGGTGTATTGTGTTCAATTTCAGACGAAGCTAATGAACCAAACACAGAACATATAGCCCTCCTAATTGTCATACTGTATGAAGTGGAACTTGGCCCTATCTTGGACTGGGGGCGTGGCTTGGCTGCCCCAATCAAGTGGTATTCAAAGCTTGTAGACTTCCTCGAGCCATGTTAAACCTGGATTCTCTGCCAAATGCCCTCAACAACCAAAAGGTAAAGAGACGTCTGTTTTGGCCTTCTTGAACATCTTGTTCACTTTTGTACAAAGTTGGTGGACCAACTAACCCTCCTATCTGAATACTCTATAAACTTGACTTTTTCCTCTGTCTGGCAAAGCAGTGGCTCCAGCACCCTATGGTGTCACTCAGGCTAGTGGCTGGGCTGCCCCAGTCAAGTGGACAGCAGTCTGCTGAGGTGATGAGGGAGATGTCCGTCTAAGAGGTGTGCAATGGACTCATTTGTCATTTCATTCTCTGGTAAGGAAAACATTCCAAGTTGGGAGTGTTTCCAGCCACAGTCACTTGCCTACTTGAAGACTGAAGGTGGACTGTGGTCCATAAATTGTTCCTTTGTACACTGCATGGTGTACTGTACTTCAGACAGTGAGCTGACAGGGACCAATGCAGTTATTGCAAGATGGTCTTCTCCATTATGTATGCAACACTGGCCAATTCCTATACTGTACTTCAGACGTTGAGCTGTTCAGTGTTGGCATTGACTTGTTGAGCTGACAGGGGCCAATGCAGGTATTGCAAGATGGTCTTCTCCAATTTATACACAGCACTGGCCAATTCCTCTCGTCTCTTACCAAGATGCTGTCCAATCTGGTCTTACTAAATGTTTCAAGAAGATGTGCGTGAAGGATGTCACTGGAGTCCTCACAGTGAGAGGGTCTTGTCTAGTTCAGAAACACAAGAATTGGATGTACAGTACTTACACAAGTATCTGTTCTGATGCAGACATTAACCCTTGCTTGGCAGGCAGTGTCTCATGGTGTCACTGGGGTAGTGGGCAGGCTGCCCCAGTCAAGTGAGCGTCAGTCTGCTGAGGTGTACTTTGCTCCCTCAGCACTCACATGCATTGCAAGTGGAATGTTCTCAGCCACAGTCACTTGTCTATATTTCAGACTGATTGTGGATCATTGTCCGTGAATTCACTTCTGAATTAAATGCTGTACTTCAATGTGGCACTGGCTATGTTGAACTGAGAGAGACCAACAGTTGTTGAAGATGGCGGTCTCCAGTGAACTACACAGCACTGGCCAATACTCCTTTGGCTCCATTGTACTATAGTCTGCCAGAATCATTCCAAAGGACATGTAACATGAAGAGGATGTCCATGGGTCCTCACAGTGAGAGGTCCTTGTTCGCTTCAGAAACACAATTATGGATCAACTGACACTTTTGAATAACTTACTCCAGATTGAGAGAATCAGCAACTTACCAAGTAAAGGTGGATCTACCTGTCCTGATGGAGGAGCAGAGGGAACTGTGGTGGACACATCTTTCATGTAAGCACTCAGTTGTTAGTGTTATATGCACACATGTACATATACTTGCATCCTTCTGCCTTTAATTCTTGCCATCAGCTGCTGTGGTGCATGCCCTACAGAGTGCCTCTGTACCCGTGCCTCTGTGAAGGTGCCTACCTCCATTTGGTAGGTCCCATTTAGCCCTTCGAGCCTCATGTGTCTGCTTGCGACCTCCAATGATCCACCCAGCACTGGCTAAGGATCATTCCAAAGGACATGTAACATGAAGAGGATGTCTGTGGGTCCTCACAGTGAGAGGGCCTTGTTCATTTGAGGAACAACAGGGTTGAATGAGAGTTTTGCATAGCTTAATCGCTCCAGACTGAGAGAAGCAACACCTTGCCTAGTAAAGGTGGAACTATGTGTCTGTCCTGATGGAGGAGCAGAAGGAGCTGTTGGTGGACTCGTGCTGTAAGCCCCATTTGTTGGCATTATGTAGGCACATAATGTATACATACGTGCATATACTTGCATCATTCTGCCTTTGACTCTGACCATCAGCTGCTGTTGACAAACCATATATTGTACCCTTCCCCCTCTTACGCACACACCATACACACACATGTATCTAGTAGGGTGAGCGTGGAGAGCAGCATGCTCCTCAGAGTGCCCCCCACTGACAGTGCCTGTGAAGTTGAGGAGGTCTCAAGTGAGTCACTGTCCATGTCACTCATTTGGAGTGTACTGAGCAGCCCACTGTGGCGTCTTGCATGCAGTCCAAGCTGTGTAGTGCATGGGTGCATGTTGTGACTGAGTCATGTCTGTCCTCACACGACTGCAGGTCCGCCCTCTCCTGCTCTGTCCACTGTACCACAGACTAGGACACTCAGTGCCTACCCCATTTGGTAGGTCTCGTGTAATTCTGCTGTAATGGCTGCATAGGATCCGGGTACCTAATGTGCAGCTCTTTGGGGTACATCGGACAAATGTGTGAGTGCACACAGGACTAATATCAGTATCTCTTCCAGAGTTATTTGATGTTGCTTACCGTTTGTGTACAGGAGACGTCACAATGACTGATGAGTAACGTTTGTTCACAAGATCTTGATTGCATCATGTTAGTGGGATGAAGTGGACATTCTGATGTTTGTAATATGGTTTCTGAGACCATACACACATTTACGCAAATCTGCTGTAAGTGTGGATTCGTTGTGAAACTGTTTATCCTCCCCCCCTACACAGACACACACATCACACATGTACAGTGTCTAGTAGGGTGAACGTGGAGAGCAGCATGCTCCACAGAGTGCCCTCACTGGCACTACCTGTGAAGTTGAGGAGGTCTCAAGTGAGTCACTCGTTTGGAGTTAATGTCCATCGATTTCTGCATGTTCGGTTAGTTTGACTGCAAAGGAATAGACGTACAGACTAAGACCCTACGCCCCAGACCTAGACACAGAGTAATCTCCCCTGGGATTCTCATTTTTGGTGTTTTGGGGCAGACTTTCTCGAAACTCCCCCTAGCATGACGACAACGTTGACTTTGGTTCAATACCCTGTTGCTATATAGGGTAGCCGACAACACAAAAAGCAAACCTTTACATTTAAGAGGTATTTGGAGTTTTGTTTTACTCCCGCTTGTAGGATTCTTCTACGTCAGCTGCACCATTTACGTTTGTGGCCTGAATGGTTTGATTGGATTTCCTTATGCATGTGTGCTTCCTGTCAATGTTGGATGGAGTTTGGTATTTGTGATAGCATGGACTTTGGTGTTTGTGTACAGGAGAACAGGAGACATCACGATGACTGCTAAGTATTGTGCATTCATAAGACGTGTGTGAATTGCACCTAGGGAGTTAAATTGGACATCCCCTTGTACTGCTTCTAAAACAATGTACCATGTTTCGACTGTGGATTGATTGCTGAATGTCTTTGTGTCTTGCCCTGCTCAGCAATTAGTGAAGTACATTCAGTTCTACATTGTGAGCACGGCTGGATGGCAGTGGAAGGTCTTCTGTTGTAACCTGGGTGTAGGGAAGACGTTAGTGGCACTGCAATAGCCCATTACTTCAGTAGCCATCCATGAAGTGATGGTGGAAGCTCTTGACATGTTCTCATCTGGCATGTGTGTGACCTGCCGTTTACCACACTGAGTGTTCTCAGTGCACTTGAGCTGCTGGGTGTGACTGAGTATGCTGAGAAGCTCATGCAAGTGTCATTTTCAGGGGAGAGCTGGACCTTGTGAAGAGGATTGAGTGATGTGAGGGATTGTGAGTTCTTCATGTGTGTGTTGTGCACATCCATGATATGGTGTGCTGACCCCATGTACCAAGCTGTGTGTTCCCAATGCACAAGATCGAGGCTGGGTGTCACGCTCACCTTCAACTCCTCTTACTTTGTGGTAGTTTTGGGCATACGTGACCACACGTGGATACAGATGATACAGCATCTGAACTTTTGTGATAAGAAAAGAAACATGCACTGGTTTCCACTCCAAAAGCAAGAGCAAGTGGACTTCCAGGAACATTAGAGGTAGAGAGATGGTACGTACATCTGATATGAATGCATGTTTGCACTCAGCTGTACAGGCCTGCAGTGGGTGTGCGGGCCACTGTACTATGTGTGGGCACAGCCCATGTACATGACACTGGACCCTCCTCCTCCTCAGGTGCCCACCACGACATTGATGTTATACATATGTAAGACAAGATGTTATTGGCACTGCCAAAGCCTATTCTTTGGGAGCCATGAAGTGATGATGGAAGCTCTCTGTAAGTTCTCATCTGGTGTGCGCCTGACCCTCCGTGTACCAGGCTGAGTGGTCTCAGTACACAAGGAGCTGGGTGTGGCTCAGTGTGCAGAGACGCTAGAATGTGTCATTTTCAGGGGAGAAGTGGATCTCGTGAAGCGGATTGAGGGATCGTGAGTACTTCCTGCTCACGTGTGCATTGTGCACATCCATGGCATGCACTGTGAGGGTGGTAGAAGCCCTACTTGGTGGGTGCTGTTAATGCCCACAGCTTCAATGGTCCAACGTGCAGTCACCTCTGTGTCATGTGTAATGGCTGTTACATTGGGCTGAGTAGTAACTGTACAAACACCTCACCCTATCACACCACCCTGCACCCCATCCCACCTCGCACAATCACACCACCCCGTACCCCACCCCACCCTACCCCACTTACCTCTTCCGCCATTTAAACAAAAAAATGAAGGACATCAGAAGAAGACAGAAGAAATAAAGAAATCCTTGGCCCCTTTCATTTAGTGGTGTGTCTCGCTTAGATCTAGTCTGAGTGCCACACTGTTGGCCTTGCTAGCTGTGTCTCCAGACCAGCTGAAGCAAAGGGAAGGTGAAGAGTGACTTGATGTCAGTGTTCGTAGAGGTACCACCAGGTCAATGTGTGAGAGTTCAGCATGGCAGTAGGAAAGCCAAGTGCTTCAACCGGTTTGTTTGGTCAGGGTTTCACTGAAAATGATATCCTTACCACTTCATCCAAGAACTAGTATAAGGGATACAGGAGCGTCCTAGCGTATGAAACCTAGTGCCAGTTTCAGTAGGATCTGTTGGTAGTACAAGGCACTTTAGTTCACTCCTCCACCTGCGTATGTGTGGCTTCTTAGCCGCTGCCCTATCTGACATGCATGTGTGATGTCTCTGTGCCAATCTTGCTCACAGGTACCTGTGGCCGTCTGACTTGTCTCCTTCAAGCAAGTCCATCTGTTGACAGAGCTGAATCAGGAGATGAAGCAGCAACAGGGGGCTGCCAGTGTGCAAGGTGAAACCAAAGTAAGCACACCTCCCCCTCTTCTTACTGCACCTTGAGGAAGTGTCGGACATACGTGGCAGTACATACAGCTGTGGAAACATTGCACCTATAACTGATGTGTGTACTCACGTTTGCCCTTTTGTGATGAACCCCTTCCATTAATGTATTAGGGGGCGAGGCTTTTCATACGTACATCTGATATGAATGCATGTTGCACTCAGCTGTACAGGTCTGTAGTGGGTGTGCGGGCCACTGTACTATGTGTGGGCACAGCCCATGTACATGACACTGGACCCTCCTCCTCCTCAGGTGCCCACCACAACATTGACATTGACCCCATGCAGTGCTCGCTCTAAGGCATTGATGAATCTGTAGTGAGGAAGGTGCCTCACACTGGGGATGCACTCCCCTCTATGTGCCTACCTTGGTGTGGAACCCCTCTGTGATAGCAGTTGCTACCAGGAACAACCACACCAGTGAGTGTCAGGGAGCTCTGCACAAGGTCCTCAGTGAATGGCTAAAGCTCACTCACACTCTCCGTTGGTGGCCACCAGTGGCCAAAGTGACTATTGCATCATTTTGTGTGCATTCATATTTATATGCATAAACAGTGTTGTATACATATGTTACCTAACTCACAATTGACACTGTCCCAAGCACATATGTTATATGCATGTATTATGTATACTAAGCTGCACATTGCATGTATGTACTGTATTAATTCAGAGCAGCTACTACTGGTGATGTTTGTAAAGAAGTTTTTTCCTATTGCATCATTTATTTAGTTTGTATGCTGTATGTGTGTATTTTATAGTTTTGTACTAAAGTCTCATATGCAGATGTACAGAATGTATCGAGAGCCAGCCCCTCCCCCATGGAAGTGTCTGGTGCACTTTGGCAACATCAGCAGAGCTGTGATAGAGGAATGTAATTATTGCACAATGTTTTCGTAGTGCAATACGCAGTCTTGGACTCGTGGCCTGTGGAATGGAGGCTTACAATTGCTTATATAATTAGCGTGTATGAGTGAATTGCGGAATGGAGAACGGTCTTCGTAGGGAACCCTAGCACATAAATATATATGTTCTGTGAATCCACTAGCAGTCTGCGAGCCGCCATTTTTCATAATATTAGAAAATCGATCGACGAATCTGATTGGTCAAGACCCTGGCGTGGACACAATTAGTGATACACAAGTGCACCAGACCTCTCAGTGGGTCTATTGGGGCTGCCTCGCAACACTGACTTCTCATCTGGCTTCCACGAAAGGGCTACTTGAGGGTCAAGTGAATAGACTTGGTGAGTATGTAATACTACCTCTCATGAAGTCCGTAGCTACCTTGCAAACATCCAGGACTTAAAGTTGGAGCAAACTTGGAACAAAGTCGAATCTATCTTTATTTAAGTTAGAGCGAATGTACACATTGTTGAATGTACACAGTGCCATGGCTTAAAGTAGGTGTTATTATGCGGCTTATACATTGTGCTACCAATAAATGTGACTAGATATGACCTCCCATAATTGACATACATAAATGAAACTTGCACAGACAAATGTTGCTTTTTGCCTAACAGGATTAAACCTGTATACTTGGTGACACGTATCTCAGGTACGTACTCCACGTGCACACTGTGGCTAGCCCAAGCTGTTTCTGTAGGATGCCGTTACTCATATACAATGTTTTGTGGAAGGATCAAGTACATCCACACTTTGCCGCATGGAAATCTGCAGTGAAACCCACGATGTGGCATATTCACATGTGAACAACTTGTGACATGTACTGTAGGTTGTGAATTATGACCCCACGCTGTACGTTGATTCCTGTCACTAATGGAGTATAGCAACAGATGTATATCACATGTAATGACCAAAGACATATTCACTGTTACATGCATGCACTTTATGGAAAGCACTAGTTGCGCACAGGCTATATAGTCACGCAGGAAGCATGTGGGCTAAGGTTGTAGGCGGAGTCAGGCAGTGACTGCTGTACGACCAGCTACTTAGAGAATGCCTACAACAGTTGGGACGGGTAACAATTAAGTGATGATTGTCTGGTGACTTGAGTGATTCATTTGGGATGGATATGAGAAGAGACATGGAGGGGTCCTGCAGTGAGTACGTGAGCATGCTGCTCATGTGTATGTAGCTATATAGTCAGTGTGCTTCACATCTCCGCTCTGCTCTAATGCTGCTTTGGACTTGTGCAGGCCATTCTCGGGTGTGCTCTGCAAGCCCTGCCGACAGAGCAGGGTGTCAGCCCTAGATTCTGAAGAGGATCGAAGTGGGCCAGACTGCTACGTACACACATAGAAGTGGTTGTCTTATGCACTAGTAGCTCTCCATGAATTTAATCATGTTGATTCTACCCGAGCCACTGCCCCTCCCCCAGTCGATGCAGGCACGCCCTCCTTAGTAGTCACCACCAGTTCAGTGTTGTGTGAAGAACACTTCTAAGTGGCCCAGGTGAGCAACCCCATGATGTGATGAGGTGTTCAATGAGGACCTTGAGAAGTGGTCCCTTCCCCTCACCTGAACACCATCCCCACTGCACTGGAGGCACACAACAAGGACAGAATGCAAGGAGGCTGAGAGAGGTGCAAAGGAAGCTGGACCCATTTCTGAACACTGATTAATGCCACCTTAGTTGTATAGCTAGCTACCTGGGTAGTGCCCTTGTAGCTTGTGCTCCGATCATGCCTCTTGTAGCTACATTCCCTACTTTATGTAGCTGTGTGGCGTGCTTCACCACCACATTGCAGCTACTGCTTGTACGTACGTCTAAACTGAAATAGTTCAATTCTTCCTCTCCATGATCATGCATTTAGTCCGTACAATAATATACATCGATGATGGCTATATAGCACACACATACTAGCGTATGGCAATGACATTCATGGTTGATGTGATTATATATGCGCGCATGCGCATCTGCAAGAGTCTATGAAAACCATGCCATATATGGTAGTAATGGGGTGGAAGAGCTAAAGCGACTGATCATGAGGAATTTCAACTGCGTTTTCTAGTCTCATCTGTTGCTCCTAACGTGCGAATTAATCTGGTGCGCTTCTAAAGGCCGCGTACATCAGGCCACAAGCCGAACAACGTGCAAGGCACAACGTGAAGCGTGATTGACGGTGAGTGCGCGTAGGGTTCCTATGGCTTGCATGCTTGCATCTCCGTTCCTACCCGTGGGTATGTATAATAGTCAATCGCGTAGCCTGACCACTTCGAATTCCTCCTCTATATACATTAAATCTCTGTCGCGAGCGTGTACAAATATGGCCAGCTAACATCCGGTCCCAAGACTTCGAAATATTTGGACCGGGGGGAACGTTCTTACGGGGGTCCAAATTCAACGTGACAACCCCACGTGACCTTACATTAAATTTCTGTCGCGAGCGTGTATATAAACAATGTAGGTGGCTAACGTTACACAGAGGCTTACTGTACGTACATTAACCAATTGATAGTTAGCTAGCTCTTGAGTAACCCTGCCTTTGCAGCTGGCCAATTCAAAGTAGGAACTCTAGCACTGAATGGTTCACAAGTACCACGGAGGCACATGAGAGCTGATCTCATTAGGCTGAAGCTGAGCATACAACACAGTCATCCAATGCAAGTACCTGGCTGTAAGGTTGACCCCTCTTTGTCTTTGATGAATGGAGGGAGGGATGTACGTAAGCGGTCTTGCTACGCACGACTAGTTCATGGGCGGTGTATGTAGGTTAGAGTATGACTGTATGATTTTGGCTATGAGCTAACTAGCTAGCTGTTCGTCTGACTGCTACAGTGAAGGTTGTCAAGACCATTTTTCTAGTAATTCTCAGGAGAACTCCAGATCCTGCTATTCCTAACAGCCCAATACATTGGTATCTAAGTATGTACTGCTAAGGAGCTAGCTATGTGTGTGTGTGAATGTTGATTCATGAAAGGTGTAGATCTGTTGTTTTAGGTAATGTTGATTGAAGCACTTGGTGCACATGTTTGGCATATCAAAGAGCTTTGACTACAACTCTCTAAGACCCTTAAGTATAACCTTTGCACACCTAGTTATTTACAGTGATGTTCATTCTGGTGTATGTGCATGCCATAAGACAGCAGCGTATGAGGGGGTAAGCTCAAACCCACTGAAAGTCTCTGTGCTCAGCAAGTGCTCATGTGCATGCACATTTGTCAGGCATAGCCAACCTTACCCTCAGCAATGCATGAGTATAGTTTGCAGTGTAATTGTTGCATCACTATATGCCACTACATGTAAGTGATGAAACTCTTCTGTGCATGTTTAAAATGGTTTACTTGAGTTGTGTTTAGTGAATTTTCTGTTGTGTAAAATGTATTGTTTTGCTGTACGCTTTGTTTTGATATAAGAGTGGCTTCCATAGTGACTGCCCACTCCGTGTTGCCGTTGTATATAATTTCTTCAGAAGGCGAAAGATTGCTGTGTCTGCCCAGGGTTTGCTGCTTAGTCTGATTTGCTAGACCATTGCAGTAGGCGTCGTTCCATGCGAGGGGACAGTCTAGCAGCAATAGCAATTATCCAACATCTAATAATGGGAAAAGATTGAGTTGCTGACAACGAAGTAGCTTGCGGAAGACTCAAAAGTGTAGCTGAGGTGAAGAATGTGGCTGAAATATGCCCACCTCGAGGCCAGTCTTCTCTTGTGCTGGTCGGTTAGATGTGTGCATCCACCTCAGAAGGTGCATCACAGACTCCACATTGAAACCTCCACAACAGTGCATGGGTCTCGGTACAGTGCAGTGCTGCAATATAACAACCATCCTCAGCATGGATGAGAACTCAGCTACAGAGTACCCTGGCTAGCAGTGCATGCAACATAGCTTATTATTTAATTATGCATGTATTTTTATGTATAGCGTATTTTAATTTCAGTTGCTTGCAAGTGCTAAAATATTCTGTAGACAGCTACTCAGCTGCTCATCTATCTCATTCTGTATATGTCCTGTGAGCAATATTTAGCAGTAACAAGAACAGGCAGGCTCTCAGCTTAGTCCTCTCGCCAGGGAAGGTAGTGTCACAAGCCAGTCCCTCCCCCACAGAAAGTTCTGTGCGCATGTGTACCACTAGTTGTGTCCACACCAAGGTCTTGGCGTGACCAGTCTGATTCATCAATCACCGAATATTGCATGATTGTGAATACTAAGCATATATTATGCAGTAATTGCATTCATCTAGCACAACTGATCCATGCGAATTTACCAGACCTTACTGTGGGGGGAGGGCCAGCTTGTGAGACTACAAGCAGTTGTAATAATTCAGATGGAAATACTGAAAATGGTGTTTTATAATTGATTGCTCAATGTGCTACTATCAAAGGAACATTCAAATCCAGGCTGCGATTCCTGGTAAGTGTGATAAGGAGGTGTAGCTGGAAGAAAATGGCAGTCTAACCATTTTTGTGCAGAAGATGGAAGTAATTAGTCACTTCCGTGGACAGTAGCAGCTAAACCAGTGAGTGCTCTTAAGGTGTTGAGGACTAGCAGACATGGATACTAAAGGGCTTAGAGGCGTTCCCTGCAACTCTGTGGCATCTCATCCGCTAGCCGGACTGTTTGCACACAATCCACCGTCAGTACATAATGCTGTTTTACTATGAATATTATTATTTCTATGGTATCATCTGTACTCAGTGGAGTCTGAATTCCCTACTCAAACATGCATTGTATGTAGATTACTACTGTATTGACTTGTCTGTTGCTTGAACTGTGTTGTGCTGCATGCTGAGTTTTGATGCAAGAGTGACTGCAAGGCATATACAGTGACTGCCCATTCCTTGTTGTCCTCCTGTGGAATGGCTCTACAAGGTGGAACACCGCTGATTGCACCCAAGGAGTAGCTGCGTACATTGCTAATAGAAACTAAATGATGTGACGGATCACAAGAATTAGCACCGTAGTCTACAGACTAGGTGGGGTCCCAACCAGTACAGAGTCTGATGTCAAGCTGTGATTTCACTGATAATTCACCTTCCATCTTCACTATTAATACATGAGTGGAGGGAAGGGAAGTGGTAACTGCAGTGGGAGGCATAGCTACGTTTTAGAGCATAGGCACGGAATGGCAAAGGACCTCTGTTCGATTCTTAATAGCTCCACCTGACACAGATGTCGTGATGTGTCGTAGATGAATCCATGGTGCTGCGAATTGTGGCTGAACAGTACATGAAGTTCATGTCCTTAACTGTTGTGTGCTGAAAATGCTGAACAGTTCAGTGAACAGTAAAGGTTTCTTCTAGGCCTGAACAAACCTTGCAGACGTTTTGACAAGAAAGCTCTGATCACAACAGTGGCAAGTTTTTTTCAGCCCCTTTTCAGCTGGTATAGAAGAACCCTTTAACGTTTGGCTAAAAGTTAGGTGGACCCTCTAATTTGGCAATCTTAATTCTTAGTGACTAGATGCGATAAGCTGCTTGCAACAGGAGCCAAGTACTGCCCTGGAGGAGGAAGTGATGGAGCCACACAAGGAAGAAGGGTACTACCCTGTAGCTACTACCCATCATGCATGTCCTATTCCCTGACTGGCAGCAGTGAACACACCCACTTTCTGGTTGGAGTTGGCTTTGGTCGATCAATTGCACATCTTATGTTGAAGCAATGACGAATCTTGCTTTTCATGGCAGTTGACACATGAGTGCTGTGCAGTGCACATTGTTCATCATTTATCATTATATAACATTTTCACGAGAGACATTCCCTCTTGTGGTTTTTCCGGAGCCCCCTCCCCTAACACAAACTATGTAAGAGTACTACTGTAATTTATTCTGACAACATGCATTGCACCTTTTTTCTCAGTCATGTCAATTTGTTGTACCAGTTGAGAAAGATCTTTGGATTGAAAGTCCTGGACATTGAATTATGATGGGCAATCCAGCAGCTGCGACTTTTCGCTCAAGAACCTCTATGACCAATACTGTTTCTCCTTTTGCGATTTGTCTCTAAGATATAATTATGTCTCCAGGAGCAATGATCAGTGCAGATGGAATGTGTGGTGTAGAAATTGAACCATGCGTAGGAGCTGCAGTGAAAGTGGTCGTATGCTGCAGCATTCTAGGTTGACATCGTGTCTACTCAACCCTAGGGTCACAGGGTCAAATAAGGATTATTTATAAAAGGTTACGTTTAGGGTTAGGGTTTATATTCAGGTGACCTTGCTGACCCCACTTTGTACCCTTCCTGTCAGCTGACAAGGTGTTGCGTCATAAATCTTGCATTGCTTAAAGTGGTTGGTGCAATGAGAACAGAAGTGATATCATAGAGGCTCATTGCTGCTTAGAAAATAAAATAGGCTTGGTAAACGTTTGAGTGCAAATGTAGCAGGAAGCAATCAATGACCGTTACCGGACATTTTGTCTGTGAGTGCCTTTATCAACTGTACACAAACTAATTACGTGTACCTATTTGTCACCAACCTGCCTAACATCTGGCATGACGTCATGTGGTTCCTTTAAGCATTTAAGCATCACTTCTCAACTGTAACTTTTAGTTGAGTACAGTTGATAAAGGCCCTTGCGGCTGAAACATCATCAACGCAAATGGTCGGTCATTTATTGTTTCTTGCAACGTTTGAGCTCGAAAGTTAACCAAGCCTACTTTATGAGATAGTAAGTGTTGGAGAGATGTGAGCTACGGAAAAGAAGTGAGATGATAGTGTTCAATGCCATGGTGCTGGTCACCCTTAACTATGGATGTGAGACATGGACTTTGCAGAGGAGGCACAAAGGCAAGATGCAGACATGCGAAATGTTCTGAGAATTGGTTGGAAAGTTACCAGGCTGGACAGAGTGAAGAATTAAGATGTGAGATCTCTTGGACAAGAAGCATTATTGAATCTTGTTCAGAAAAGGCATAGAAGATGGAAAGAGAGAGTGGTGAAAGATTGGTATAGCAAGTGTATGAAGGAAAAGTGACAGGAAAGAGACTCAGAGGAAGACCAAGGAAGCACTTATAGTGATGATTATATTCTATTCGATTTTGAATGTAGAATGTTAGTAATTGAGACACATCAATATACTGTTACCCCTTTGTACTTGCACCTGAGGCAACCTCCTGCAGAGATAAGGCAATTATGAATGATGATGATGTCTTGTTTATCTGTGCCATTTCTCCTACCTTAAGTGTTACTGTAAGCGGTAAAGGTTAGCAAATGCAATGCGCAATGAGAAATGCCTGTGCGATACCTCTATAGTAAGGACCAAAAACTACATGGCCCAATGCTCGTTATCATTCCTTGCACTGGTAAAAAAGGGTAACACGTACTGCATGCATCTGTAGAAAAGCGGCAAATGGCAAACACGGAAGAAACGGCAAAGTGTGAACACAAAAGTAGCTGCCTGAAGCAGACTGTGGACATGACGCAATTGAATGCCACTGCATATGATTTGCAAACGCGTAGTTTTTGGGTATATCTATGTTTTGGGCAAAGTGAATCGAATGAACTGAGATAACCGTCTATTACATGCTACAGTTTAGCCATTATTTTTGTTATGATGCATACAGTACGGATTTCCCAAATATACCCAGTTAATTGATGATCTTAATGCTCTACAGAGTCTGGTTTGGAATCATGTGGATCCACGTGAAGATCCAGAAAGACAAGGTCATCAGAATTGGAGTAGAACGCAGTGACCATATTGAGGATGTGAAGGCAAAGGTACAAGCCAAGGAAGACATCCCACCAGAACAGAGGTATTTCATTTATGCAGGGAACCTGCTTGAGGATGGGCATACCTTATCTGAATACAATGTGCAGAGTGGATGCACTGTCCTCATGGTTTGTGATCACATGCGAATCAATGTAAGGGCTAACAGATCAGGAGAGACATTCCCTCTTGTGGTTTCATCTTGTGAATTGGTTGAGGATGTGAAGTATCACATTAAAGTCAGGATGGGCTTTCCTGCAGACCAGCAGGGTCTTGTGTGTCCTCCATATGTGCTTGAGGATGGGCAAGACTTATCGGATTATGATATAAAGGAGAATGACACCATTCAACTGATGCCAACCCTACTGTGTATGAAAATCAATGTAAAGACGGAGAAAGGCATGACTATCCCTCTGAAAGTAGAAACCTCTTGCAGTATTGCAGATGTGAAGACCCAAATTTCTTCCAGGAAGGGTATCCCACCAGCAGAGCTGCGTCTGTTCTTTGCTGGGAGGGCACTCGAGGATGGATATGCACTGTCTGACTACAAAGTAGACAGGGGTTCCACCCTGTATGTATTTCCTCCACATACTATGGTCATATTTGTAAAGACAGTTACAGGTGAGGCTATTCCTCTGGGCGTAATGCTAAGTGACACTATTCAGTCAGTGAAGGCCAAACTTCAATACAATAGGTTGGCTAGGCTATTTCTAGCACGAGGTAGCCTCTTTTTTATTGGAAAGCAGCTGGAGGATAAACGTACACTGTTGGACTATGACATACAAGAGAGTTCTACTCTCCATTTGGTACGTCCAGTGCTTCTAGATACTGCTATGGAAATCTTTGTGAAGACTCTGACAGGCAAGACATTCACTCTGGAAGTGAAACCCAGTGACAGTATTTGGGAGGTGAAGGCCCAACTTGAAGACAAGGAAGGCATTCCACTAGACCAGCAGCGCCTCCTTTTTGCTGGGAGGCAACTTGAGGATGTATATACACTGTCAGACTACAACATACAAAAGGAATCTACTCTCCATTTGGTACTTCTTCTGCGTTCTGGTATGCAGATCTTTGTGAAAACCTTGACTGGCAAAACAATTACTCTGGAGGTAGTCCCCAGTGACACTATTGAGAATGTGAAGGCCAAAATTCGGGACAAGGAAGGTATCCCACCAGACCAGCAGCGCCTCATTTTTGCTGAGCAGCAACTTGAGGATGGACGTACACTGTCAGACTACAACATACAAAAGGAATCTACTCTCCATTTGGTACTTCTGCGTCCTGATATGCAGATCTTTGTGAAAACCTTGACTGGCAAAACAATTACTCTGGTGGTAGAGCCCAGTCACACTATTGAGAATGTGAAGGCCAAAATTCGGGACAAGGAGGGTATCCCACCAGACCAGCAGAACCTCATGTTTGCTGGGAAGCAACTTGAGGATGAACATACACTGTCAGACTGCAACATACAAAAGGAATCTACTCTCCATTTGGTACTTCGACCGCCTGGTGAGATGAATATCATTGTGAAGACCTTGACAGGCAAAACAATTACTCTGGAGGTAGTCCCCAGTGACAGTATTGAGAATGTGAAGGCCAAACTTCAGGACAAGGAGGGTATCCCACCAGACCAACAGCACCTCATATTTGTTGGGAAGATACTTGAGGATGAACATACACTGTCAGACTACAACATACAAAATGAATCTACTCTCCATTTGGTACTTCTTCTGCGTTCTGGTATGCAGATCTTTGTGAAAACCTTGACTGGCAAAACAATTACTCTGGAGGTAGTCCCCAGTGACACTATTGAGAATGTGAAGGCCAAAATTCGGGACAAGGAAGGTATCCCACCAGACCAGCAGCGCCTCATTTTTGCTGAGCAGCAACTTGAGGATGGACGTACACTGTCAGACTACAACATACAAAAGGAATCAATTCTCCATTTGGTAGTTCGACTGCGTTTTGGTATGCAGATCTTTGTGCAGACCTTGACTGGCAAAACCATTACTCTGGAGGTAGAGCCCAGTGACAGTATTGAGGATGTGAAGGCCAAAATTCGGCACAAGGAAGGTATCCCAGCAGACTGGCAGTGCCTCAGCTTTGCTGGCCAGGAACTTGAGGATGGACATACACTGTCAGACTACAACATACAAAAGAAATCTACTCTCCATGTGAAGGCCAAAATTCGGGACAAGGAGGGTATCCCACCAGACCAGCAGAGCCTCATGTTTGCTGGGAAGCAACTTGAGGATGAACATACACTGTCAGACTGCAACATACAAAAGGAATCTACTCTCCATTTGGTACTTCGACCGCCTGGTGAGATGAATATCATTGTGAAGACCTTGACAGGCAAAACAATTACTCTGGAGGTAGTCCCCAGTGACAGTATTGAGAATGTGAAGGCCAAACTTCAGGACAAGGAGGGTATCCCACCAGACCAACAGCGCCTCATATTTGTTGGGAAGCTACTTGAGGATGAACATACACTGTCAGACTACAACATACAACATAAATCTACTCTCCATTTGGTACCTCGACTGCGTGTTGGTATGCATATCTTTGTGCAGACCTTGACTGGCAAAACCATTACTCTGGAGGTAGAGCCCAGTGACAGTATTGAGGATGTGAAGGCCAAAATTCGGCACAAGGAAGGTATCCCAGCAGACTGGCAGTGCCTCAGCTTTGCTGGCCAGGAACTTGAGGATGGACATACACTGTCAGACTACAACATACAAAAGGAATCTACTCTCCATGTGAAGGCCAAAATTTGGGATGAGGAAGGTATCCCAACAGATATGCAGCGCCTCATGTTTGCTGGGAAGCAACTTGAGGATGAACATACACTGTCAGACTGCAACATACAAAAGGAATCTACTCTCCATTTGGTACTTCGACCGCCTGGTGAGATGAATATCATTGTGAAGACCTTGACAGGCAAAACAATTACTCTGGAGGTAGTCCCCAGTGACAGTATTGAGAATGTGAAGGCCAAACTTCAGGACAAGGAGGGTATCCCACCAGACCAACAGCGCCTCATATTTGCTGGCAAGCAACTTGAGGATGGACGTACACTGTCAGACTACAACATACAAAATGAATCTACTCTCCATTTGGTACTTCGACTGCATGTTGGAATGCAGATCTTTGTGAAGTCCTTGACAGGCAAAACAATTACTCTGAAGGTAAAGCCTATTGACACTATTGAGAATGTGAAGATCAAAATTCAGGACAAGGAAGGTATCCCACCAGACCAGCAGCGCCTCCTTTTTGCTGGCAAGCAACTTGAGTATGGACGTACACTGTCAGACTACAACATACAAAAGGAATCTACTCTCCATTTGGTACCTCGACTGCGTGTTGGTATGCAGATGTATGTGAAGACCTTGACAGGCAAAACACTTGCTCTGGAAGTGAAAACCAGTGACAGTGTTTGGAATGTGAAGTACCAAATTGAATTCATGGAAGGCATTCCATCAAAGCAGCAGCACCTCCACTTCGCTGGGCAGCTACTTAAGAATGACGCTAGACTGCACCAATATGGCATCACAACAGGTTGTACCCTTTACATGTGTGTACCAATCTGTGTGAAGACTCCAAGTGTGCATTCTCCCACAAGTAGTGCCGTCACAGTCACAGTAGATGCTATTGATACCTTTGAAGATGTGAAGGTTAAGATTCAGGGTCAACTTGGCATCCGTCCAGAACAGCAGTGTCTCATTTTGTCTGGTTACCTTGCTGTTGCTACACTGTTCCCCTTTTTTAAACGTTACAGATCATTATTCATTGAAGATTGCATCCTGGTGCTTCGCAAGATCATTTTTGTGAAGACTGTTTTGAATAGAACCATCACTGTGTCATACCGCAGAGGTGATACCATTGCATGTGTTAAGGCTGTGGTAGAGAGCAAGGAAGGCATCCCAGCAGTAGAACAGCACCTGTTCTTGAAACATGAAGAGTTAGAATTGGAGGACTCTGTTTTGGTGGCTGATTATGTAGGATGCTCCCTTCACCTCAAGTCAGACTCACCTTCCTGTTACATTCAGAAGCAGCAGTTGGATGCCATCTGCAGGACCCAGTATCAGAAGGCTGTTGAAGACAACCCTGTGGTCTCCCTTCACCTTGCCAAGTGTATAGTGAGCGGACCTCCAGGTGTGGGTAAAACATGGCTGAAGCATGTGCTCCTGGGCCAACGACCCCCTGATAATAGTCCTAGCACCCCGGTGTGCACAAAGACAGACATGATTGCTGTGAATGACCGTGTGCTTCTGTCTGGATCAGGGTGGACTGTGATCAGTGATGAATGTGGACTCTGGTCTCTGCTGCAATCAGTTGATGAGACCACTGCTAAGGCCAGGGAAGAATGTCCAAGTACAGACCCTGATCAAGATGTTGGTCATACTGAGGAGATAGAAGTTAGCTCTTCTGTAGAAAACCCCAAGGACACACATTCTGAAAGGGCTAATGAGGAATCCCTGCAGCTCTGTGATGAAGGATCTTCACCTCTGGGTGTTAGAGATCACCTCTTGACAGAGAAGCAGGAGGAAAGCACCTTAGAAAACAGCCTTGACAAGAAGTTTGAACATCCTGATGTGCACCAGACACCTGAGGATTCCTCATCCATTGAGACCCAGGGAGTGACATCTAGTGTGAGAGTTTTGCCTAAGCATATCTCAATGGAGACGCGGTGCAGCAAGGCTTCTGTTCAGGAAAGGATGCTAAATCTACTGAAAGACAAAGATCAGCTAACATATATTGCTTTTCGTAACTCACAATTCATCCAGTTCATTGACACAGGTGGCCAGCTGTCCTTTCACGACATCCTACCTGTGTTCACCAACAAGCGCACACCCACTGTTCACCTTCAGGTGTTCAACATGTGTGACCCACTCACTAAGCGTCCCACAGACCAGCTCAGATTAGAAACAGGTGGACCACTGTACTCTTCAGAGTCGTCCTTCACCAATCTTGAGCTGATTGTGCGCTCATTGACCAGCATCCATTCGATGGCGGACAAGCGTAATGTGCTCCCTAGTGAAGCCAGTTGTAACCCACTTCTCCGGCTTGTCCTTGTTGGCACTCACCGGGACCAAGTGGCGGTAGATTGTGCCAATGCAGATCCAATGGACACTGCTGTATCTGCTATTGATCAGGCACTGGAGGAAGCCTTAAAATTAAAGCCTTTCTTTCATGATGTTGTTCGCAATTCTGCCTGTGGTAGCAAGGAGATGATCCTCTTCCCAATGGACAATAGCCAGTATTGCCAGCCTGTTGTTCCTGAAGCAGATGTTCAACTGCTAAAGTGCCTCAGAGACACGATAACAGAAGCTTGCACAGCCCCTCGGGCTAGGCGTGACACTCCAATCACCTGGATGCTCTGTCAAATGCTCCTCAACAACCAAAGTAAGGAGAAGCCCTTCTACGTTTACAGCGATCTTCTCTCTCTGTGCTTGAGTCAGGGATTTGTCAAGAACCAGGAGGAATGCATTGCCATGGTCCAGTTCTTCCATGACCTGGGTCTCTTCTTCCACCAGCACAGTGGCTTGCCCGGTGAAGTGGACCACGTGAGGGTGGACAACTCCCAGTGCACCTGTCTGGTCTTCATTGACCCATCCTTCCTCTACCGCAACATCTCAAAACTGTACCATGTGCAGTTTCAGAGAATCGCAGGAGGACCACGTCGAAGGTTGAAGATGGAAGGCATCTTGACAGGCAATACGTTGGGCGAACTGGACATTGATGGCAGACTGGACACACGGTGGCTTCTGCACCTCCTTATGGAGTTAGGAATTACTGCAAAACTCCCAACTAAAGTGGTGTCATGGCCTGCTGAGGAATATTTCCTTCCTTCCATACTCCCCCCTACTGGTAGGGAGTGTCCTCCCCAGCGGAGGTGTCAGAAAGGACCATTTCTGGTTTCCTTTAACAATAGGAACTACATCCCATGTGGTGTGTTCCCCACTGCAATCACATACCTCCTTGTTAACAACCCAGAGTGGGAAATTGTACCAGTGTTCACTTGCAGAAACTACATGTTTTTCAGTGTTGTTACTGACTACATTGAGCTGACAGAGACCAACAGCTTCATCAAGATGGTGGTCTCCAGTGACCAACCCAACATTAGTCAGCAATCCTTCATCACCCAGCGAGACGCTGTCCTCACTAGCCTTGCCCAATCCTACAAGAAGCTGTATGACGTGGAGGACACCACTGGAGTGCTCTCCGTAGGTGTTCCATGCCCGGTTGAAGACCATTCAAGCACTGACAGCCATTTTGCTCACCTGGTTGTGTCCAAGAAGGGGCTGAATGCACGGTGCAAGCAGAAGTGGCAGACGCCTGTTGTTTCTCCAGAGCAAGCTGCTTTGTTTAGTAGCTTGGATCACCCTGTAAGTTCCTTCTATACTGACTGCAAAACCTGTCTCATTGGTTCCACCACAGTGGCTGCCTATAAGTTAACAAAGTCCTTCCCCTTCTGTTCTAGGCTGTCCTTCAACGGCAGCATGTGGGTGAGACACCGACAACTGCTGCTGGAAAGGAAAGCCGTTTGAAGTTGCAAGGTGAGGTGTGATATACTGTATACACTCTTCACCACTTAATTGGGATGTCATGATAGGGATTTCTGGAGGCACTTTACTCAAGCAAAGTCTTTTGTATGTGATGTGTATTTTCAATTTGTTTGTTCCAACATAAGGTGGTAGATTTGTCAGGAAACTGCGATGATTTCATCTGCATGCTGTATAATGCAATCATGGCAGTACTAACTCATTGTTTTAGTCGAGCAATTACCTGATGTGATGAAGTCATTCAATATGTGAATAATTTCCCCCAAATTGCTCATAAATGGCCAGGAAAGTTCTTTTACCATTGAAGCTTTCCATAATATCCTATTGGAGTATTCATTGGAATACTTATTGACAATTGAAAATTGACCTAATATTTGTGCATTCCTGAAGGTTGTTGCCTAATTGGTTAAATCGTACTAAACGTGAAGTGGTTATATATGGTACTGGTAGATAGTGGTTGATGTAGTAGTCCACTCCACTTCTCACTTCAGGTTCATCCCAGAGAGGGACCGTGGCCGGAATAGTTGGTAATGACACCATCTTGACACAGAAGGTGAATGGTGAGTTAGTTGTCCGTTCATCACTTGTGTGAATTGTGAGTGTGAACTTGCCTTCTTTCTCTGCAGACCGTCTGAACTATCTCATGCTCTTCAGAAGACATGTGAGCAGAACAGCTGCCAGCAAAGGGAGAGCCGTTCTAGAGGGGCTGTGGCTTGATGCACCTGCAATAGAAGCATGCTTCATTAACAACCCCCAGAATGTGGAGGCAGCAGTGCAAGCCGGCCTGACCAAATGGGTTGGAGGCAAAGGTTGCCAACCTCCCACTTGGGGAGTTCTTGTTGAGGCTATGGAGTATGCCGAGATTGACTCAAAGCACATTCAAGACCTGAAGGCATCTCTTGGCCTTCAGTGAAGGTACGTATGTATATACTCTTGTGTAGTTTGGACCATGCATGATTGGTAGTGTAATGCACATGCTAATGGCATTAGGTGACTGTGACATCACAAGTAACTTACGAACATCCAACAACCATTGTACAGTGTAAAACCATAAACCTATCTACACATTTGAAGATGGAAACAGTACGGCGATCGTTCGCAGTTGTAATCGCCTTTCCCCAGCTAAAATGTACTAGCAATGAACCTGGCAGCGTGCAAAAATAGCAGTCACGCGGGCGCGTAGCCAGGCGGTAGCTATGTCTATGCGATTACTATTAAAACTAGCTGGGCCTGTACCTTCTTTGAAGAAACGCGCTGCTCCTGTAAGACGTTTGCTGAATACTGCCAGGTATCCGCTAAAGACGCGCTATAGACACATGACGGCGTATAATACTGAGAAGGTTCATCGACCGTCAAAGATTCGACGAGCCACACAACACACAGAAGCCACGATAGAGTATTATGCAATGTATTAGAGCCGCCCCTTCGCGAATATTTTTGTCGCGAATATTTCTGCCCCCCCCTTTTTGGAAGCAATTTGCGAAAATTTTGCGACGTACGGTATGTATGTAGAAGAACCCACTAACCCAATTGCATCTTTAACAAATAGCAACAAACCAGTCCCCTTAGCAACGCACTCAGTGTAGATGTGTATTAGAACATGAAGTTAGCATTATGTGCACTTTGTTCTCCATTTATGTCAACTCTGTTCCCTATTTATGTCAACGGTATTTAGAATTATGCATGAAGCATGCATTTGAAGTGATTCTCTGAGACTTAGAATCATCATTTACGTAGTTACATGGTCTCACAGTAGCAGGGTATTGTTTACTGAGTTGCTGAGTCACTTGTGGCAAAAAGCATAGAAAATGACATTACAAACCGTGCAGTACACATTTGCCACTGTGAACTGCTTCTTTTGCTGTTTATACCTCATGTACCAGTGCATGTGGGCTTGAAACATTGCCTGAAGGAGCTCTCTGCTCATTCCACCTGCAGGTACAACAACCCTCTTGTTTCCACTCTACCACCCCAGTCCTTATCGTTCTTATCGTTACATTAAGCATTGTACGTATGTAGCACTTCATTACATGCATGTTTTTGTATCTCATTCGAACTTGTGTGAGTGGATTTTTATTTTCCTCTGTGTATAATATTTTGTGACTTACACGTTTTGTTCATGCACATCAGATTTGACTTGAAGCCCGCAGTGGCTTGATGTTTTCCTGTTCATCCTCTCAACAAGTGTAGCTGATACTGTTACCTAGCAACATGCTCACATCTCAACCATTTTATATATAATTATATTTTTGTTGTGCGGCCAGTGTTGTGTGTAATTTTTGTAATCTGCATCCAAGTCAGGCAAGGCAATCTCTCTGGCAAGTAGACACCTGTTGCAATGTTGAGAATTTGAAGCCTACATTCCTTCCAATTAAGGAGGACATCCCACCAGTAAAGCAGCATCTTGTCTTTTCCTTGAAGGCACTTGAGGATGGATATACGAAAACTGTTTGACTACAATTCCCAAAGGGGTTTTATATTCTGTACTCTTTTCCATCACATCTTATGATTTTCCTTGTAAAGACTTCATCCGGCAAAGCTATTTCTTCTGGAGTTGACCCCAGAGACATGCAGTGTAGGAACAGTGATGGCCAAAGTGCAGCAACAGAAGATGGCCCCTCACCAAGAACAGCCTTCACCAGGTAAAACTGGAGGAAAGGTATGCTTACACTGTTGGACAGTGTTCTCTGTCAGGCGTTCACTCCAGGCTGACGTGTGTGTAACAACACACTCCGAATCGTATGGTATACTTTGTGAACCTTAAATGACTGCTTCATCCTTGTTGACGTACACAGGTACGGGCCTGTGTTTTGTCAGAAACTGCAGCACTGTTCACTGGTTGCTCATCTGCTCCATCAGTGATAATGTATTATATATGAGAAAGCACTGAACAGGCCGGATGTTGAAGTATATGTACATGCGCTTCCATGGAGAGAATTGTACTCACAGTATCTATAGTGCCTACCAGGGCCCAGAACATCTACCCACTGTCTAAAGTCCCTGAGATACGAAGGACATTGCATGCCAGGCAAATTTAGTGAATGGAGGGGTATCCAATGCTTGTAGACTTTCTGGAGCCAAGCATGACACGCCAGTTGCGTCGCAGTGCTGTGTCAGATGTTCCTCAACTGTCAATTACAGAATTAGAGAGTAAAGTGAAGAGAAGCTTGCTCTTCTGTGCTTTACTGTTTTGTCTTGAATGTATCACAAGGTGTACAGTTCCTGGACAAACCTGATGGAACAAGTGCAGACACAAAGAACCCTCCTGTCTGTGACACTGTATGAACTGAACCTTAAGCTTTGTATGGACAGGCAGTGTCCCCCACACCTTATGGTGTCACTGGAGCTAGTGGCTAGGCTGCCCCAGTCAAGTGGACGGCAGTCTGCTGAGGTGCACTTGGCTCACTCTGTCCTCGTGCCTGCCACTGCAGAGAGATGTCCACTAAGAGGTGTGCAATGGGCTCATTTGTCCTTTCATTCTCTGGTAAGGAAAACATTCCAAGTTGGGAGTGTTTCTAGCCGCAGTCACTTGCCTACTTGAAGACTGAAGGTGGACTGTGGTCACATCAAATGCATTGCAAGTGGGATGTTCTCAGCTGCAGTCACCTGTCTATATTTCAGACTGACTGTGGATCATTGTCCGTGAATTCACTTCCAAATTAATAATGCTGTAATTCATTGTGGCACTGGCTACGTTGAACTGAGAGAGACCAACAGTTGCTGAAGATGGCGGTCTCCAATGAACTACACAGCATTGGCCAATACTCCTTTGGCTCCATTGTACTATAGTCTGCCGGAATCATTCCAAAGGGCATGTAACATGAAGAGGATGTCTGTGGGTCCTCACAGTGAGAGGACCTTGTTCACTTCAGAAACACAATTATGGATCACCTGACACTTTTGAATAACTTACTCCAGATTGAGAGAATCAGTAACTTGCCTAGTAAAGTCCTCGCACCTGCCACTGCAGGGAGATGTCGCACTAAGAGGAGTACAGTGAACTCCTTTGTCATTTCATTCTCTGTCATTTCATTCTCTGGTAAGGAAAACATTCCAAGTTGGGAGTGTTTCCAGCCGCAGTCACTTGCCTACTTGAAGACTGAAGGTGGACTGTGGTCCATAAATTGTTCCTTCGTACACTGGTGGGAACACGTTGAGCTGACAGGGACCAATGCAGGTATTGCAAGATGGCCTTCTCCAATATGTACACAGCACTGACCAATTACCCCTCGTCTCTCACTGAGATGCTGTTCGTGATGGTCTTTCTGAATATTTCAAGAGGATATGACGGATGAAGGATGTCACTGGAGTCCTTGCAGTGAGAGGGTCTTGTCTAGTTCAGAAACACAAGAATTGGATGTACAGTACTTACACAAGTATCTGTTCTGATGGAGACATTAACCCTTGTATGACAAACGATATATTGAACGGCAGTCTGCTGAGGCGTACTTTACTCCCTCAGCACTCACTCGCAAGTGGAATGTTCTCAGCTACAGTCACTTGTCTATATTTCAGACTGACTGTGGATCATTGTCCGTGAATTCACTTCCGAATTAATAATGCTGTAATTCATTGTGGCACTGGCTACGTTGAACTGAGAGAGACCAACAGTTGCTGAAGATGGCGGTCTTCAATGAACTACACAGCATTGGCCAATACTCCTTTGGCTCCATTGTAACATAGTCTGCCAGAGTCATTCCAAAGGGCATGTAACATGAAGAGGATGTCCGTGGGTCCTCACAGTGAGAGGTCCTTGTTCGCTTCAGAAACACAATTATGGATCAACTGACACTTTCGAATAACTTACTCCAGATTGAGAGAATCAGTAACTTGCCAAGTAAAGGTGGATCTACCTGTCCTGATGGAGGAGCAGAAGGAACTGTGGTGGATGGTGAAGTGTGATCTTCCTGAACATTGCAACGGTGTATTGTGTTCAATTTCAGACGAAGCTAATGAACCAAACACAGAACATATAGCCCTCCTAATTGTCCTACTGTATGAAGTGGAACTTGGCCCTATCTTGGATTGGGGGCGTGGCTTGGCTGCCCCAATCACGTGGTATTCAAAGCTTGTAGACTTCCTCGAGCCATGTTAAACCTGGATTCTTTGCCAAATGCCCTCAACAACCAAAAGGTAAAGAGACGTCTGTTTTGGCCTTCTTGAACATCTTGTTCACTTTTGTACAAAGTTGGTGGACCAACTAACCCTCCTATCTGAATACTCTATAAACTTGACTTTTTCCTCTGTCTGGCAAGGCAGTGGCTCCTTCACCTTATGGTGTCACTGGAGCTAGTGGCTAGGCTGCCCCAGTCAAGTGAGCGTCAGTCTGCTGAGGTGCACTTGGCTCACTCTGTCCTCACACCTGCCACTGCAGGGAGATGTCCCACTAAGAGGAGTGCAATGGACTCCTTTGTCATTTCATTCTCTGGTAAGGAAAACATTCCTCCAAGTTGGGAGTGTTTCCAGCCGCAGTCACTTGCCTACTTGAGGACTGAAGGTGGACTGTGGTCCATAAATTGTTCCTTCGTACACTGGTTTACTGTTCTTCAGTGTCTGAGTATTTCAAGAGGATATGACGTATGAAGGATGTCACTGGAGTCCTTGAAGTGAGAGGGTCTTGTCTAGTTCAGAAACAAAAGGATTGGATGTACAGCGCGTACATATGTATCTGTTCTGATGGAGACATTAACCCTTGCTTGGGCAAGCAGTGGCTCCTGTGCCTTATAGTGCACTGGGGGCGTGGCTTGGTTGCCCTAGTCAAGTGGTATCCAAATCTTGTAGACTTCCTGGAGCCACGTTAAACCTGGATTCTCTGTCAAATGCTCCTCAACTACCAAAAGGTAAAGAGACGTCTGTTTTGGCCTTCTTGAACACCCTGTTCACTTTCGTACAAAGTTGATGGACCAACTAACCCTCCTATTTGGATACTGTATGAACACTTGACCTTGTCTCCTGTCTGGCAAGGCAGTGTCTCCTTCACCTTATGGTGTCACTGGAGCTAGTGGCTGGCTGTCCCAGTCAAGTGAACGGCAGTCTGCTGAGGTGTACTTGGCTCCCTCAGCACTCACATGCATTGCAAGTGGAATGTTCTCAGCTACAGTGACTTGTCTATATTTCAGAGTGACTGTGGACCATTGTCCATGAATTCATTTCCGAATTAATAATGCTGTACTTCAATGTGGAACTGGCTACATTGAAGTGAGAGAGACCAACAGTTGCTGAAGATGGCGGTCTCCAATGAACTACACAGCACTGGCCAATACTCCTTTGGCTCCATTGTACTATAGTCTGCCAGAATCATTCCAAAGGACAGTAAAAGAGGAAGAGGATGTCCGTGGGTCCTCACAGTGAGAGGTCATTGTTTATTTGAGGAACAACAGGATTGAATGACAATTTCGCACAACTTGCTCTCTCCAGACTGAGAGAATCAGCAACTTGCCTAGTAAAGGTGGATCTACCTGTCCTGATGGAGGAGCAGAAGCAGCTGTGATGGACACATCTTTCATGTGAGCCCCCATTTGTTAGTGTTATATGCACACATGTACACGTGTACTTGCATCCTTCTGCCTTTAACTCTCGCCATCAGCTGCTGTGGTGTTGACAAACCATATGTTGTACCCCCCCCCCCCCCCCCCACACCTTATATTGTACACACACATGTATCTAGTGGGGTGAATGTTGGGGTGAATGCACTGGCGAAGGATCATTCCAAAAGACATGTAACATGAAGAGGATGTCCATGGATCCTCAGGGCGAGAGGACCTTGTTCATTTGAGGAACAACAGGGTCGAACGAGAGTTTTGCGTAGCTTACTCTCTCCAGACTGAGAGAAGCAACAACTTGCCTAGTCAAGGTGGAACTATGTATCTGTCCTGATGGAGGAGCAGAAGGAGCTGTTGGTGGACTCATGCTGTAAGCCCCATTTGTTGGCATTATGTAGGCACATAATGTATACATACGTGCATACGTATACTTGCATCATTCTGCCTTTGACTCTGACCATCAGCTGCTGTTGACAAACCATATATTGTACACTTCCCCCTCTTACGCACACACCATACACACACATGTATCTAGTAGGATGAGCGTGGAGAGCAGCATGTTCCTCAGAGTGTCCCCACTGGCAGTGCCTGTGAAGTTGAGGAGGTCTCAAGTGAGTCACTGTCCATGTCACTCATTTGGAGTGTACTGAGCAGCCCACTGTGGCGTCCTGCATGCAGTCCAAGCTGTGTAGTACATGGGTGCATGTTGTGACTCAGTCACGTCTGTCCTCACACGTCTGCAGGTCCGCCCTCTCCTCCTCTGACCACCTTACCACTGACTAGGACACTCAGCGCCTACCCCATTTGGTAGGTCTAATGTAATTCTTCAAATTTTTGTGGCTGCATAGGATCCAGGTACCTAATGTGCAGCTCTTTGAGATACATCAGACAAATGTGTGAGTGCACACTGTGTATGGGTGAGGCCAAACAATGTGTGCATTTGCGTGCTTGGCTGAGGAGGGAAACCTTAACTGATGGTACTGTACAGTGGTGATACTTAGCCATAGCCTTTTCGTTCAGAAAGGTATACGATTTGTGTCTTCTCAGGTTCGAATTAACACTGCTGTCAGTGTTAATACTGTGTGTGCATTCTTACTCGCACGAGTGAGAAAGTACACACACACGAACCACGCGGAGGTTACATGTGATTTGCTGTCTACGAATCTTTAATTTGTACAGTATGAGACATACAGTTACACAAATCTGTTGCAAGTGTGGATCCATTGTCCACTGTCCCAGTCTGTGCTCTGCCCTGTAGCCCAGTTGTCAGTGAATCTCCTTCAGTTCTACATTGTGAGCAAGGCTGGACAGCAGTGGAAAGCCGTCTGTTATACACACCTGGACATAAAGCAAGATGGCTATTGGCGCTGCTAAAGCCAATACTTCAGTAGCCATCCATGAAGGATGGAAGCCCTCCACAGGTTCTCACCGGTTGTGCCTGGCCCTCCGTGTACCTGGCTGAGTGTTCTCAATGCACAAGAGGCATGGTGTCACTGATTGTGTGAGTACTTCCTGCTCGTGTGTGTTGTGCATGCCCAACGCATGTACTGTGAGGATGGTACAAGAGTATTGCTTTTTGCTGAACCCAATAAAACTTGTATCCTTGGTAGCACGTGTCTCATGACTGGCACATCTGCAGGTACGTATCCCACGCTGTGGCTACCCCAAAATGCTTCTGTGGAAGGGTTGCGTACATCCACACTTTGCCACAAGGGGAACCCGGCAGTGAACCCTACTTATGTGGCCCATTCACATGTGAGCTGAAGATGGCAGTCTCCAATGAACTACGCAGCACTGGCCAATACTCCTTTGGCTCCATTGTACTATAGTCTGCCAGAATCATTCCAAAGGACATGGAACATGAAGAGGATGCCTGTGGGTCCTCACAGTGAGAGGGCCTTGTTCATTGAGGAACACAATAATCAACTGACAATTTCAAATAACTTACAATCACCAGCTTCCCTGTAAAGGTAGATCTACCTGTCCTGACAGAGGAGCAGAAGGAGCTGTTGTTGGATGATCATTCTTCCTGTGAGCCCCCAATAATACGTATATAGTATGCATATATTTGTACATAGCTACTAGCATCCACTGTGATCGGCCTTTGACTCGTACCATCTGCTGTGTGGCATTGACAAACTGTTTATCCCCCCCCCCCCACACACACACACACATCACACATGTACAGTGTCTAGTAGGGTGAGCATGGAGAGGAGCATGCTCCTCAGAGTGCCCCCGCTGACAGTGCCTGTGAAGTTGAGGAGGTCTCAAGTGAGTCACTCGTTTGGAGTTAATGTCCATCGATTTCTGCATGTTTGGTTACTCTGACTGCAAAGGAATAGACGTACAGACTAAGACCTTACACCCCAGACCTAGACACAGAGTAATCCCCCCTGGGATTCTCATTCTTGGTGTAAGGGGAGCAGACTGCACCCCCTGGCTATGAGAAGTCCTGTCACGTGATCCGTCACATGGCTGGAAACAGACCTGACATGTGCCCGAGGAAGGTTCCTGACATGTGACTAATAAGGGTTTGTCACGTAATGCCTGTTTGGCCAGTAGTGCGGGTATTAGGGATAAGGATGACGGAGATTCTAAGGAACAACTACACAAAATTATGCAACTACACAGGTCCACAAAGAGAAAAACAAAGAAGAAAATGAATAAAAATGCTAGTCAGCCGACATCATGAAATTCTACCAGCACGAGGGGCCACTGTGCACATGTGTGGGCCTTATATGTTTGTGCATGACCAGTTTGGTGTGAGGGAGGCAGCATGGGCATTTTGAACTCTCGGCCATTAACTACATTCAATTGTTTTAAACTATACCCATTGTATTGTGCAGCTCCCTGTGGTGTCCTGCATGCAGTGTGATACATGGTTGCACATTGTGGTCGGGCTGAATGGGTTACTGAGGCAGCTTCTCGAAACTCACCCTAGCATGACGAAGGCGGTGACTTTGGTTCAATGCCCTGTTGCTATATAGTGTAGCCGACAACACAAAAGGAAACCTTTACATTTAAGAGGTATTTGGAGTTTTGTTTTACTTGCGCTTGTAGGATTCTTCTACGTCAGCTGTACCATTTACGTTTGTGGCCTGAATGGTTTGATTGGATTTGCTTATGCATGTGTGCTTCCTGTCAATGTTGGATGGAGTTTTGTATTTGTGATAGTGTGGACTTCAGTGTTTGTGTACAGGAGAACAGGAGACATCACGATGACTGCTAAGTATTGTGCATTCATAAGACGTGTGTGAATTGCACCTAGGGAGTTAAATTGGACATCCCCTTGTACTGCTTCTAAAACAATGTATTGTTTCAACTGTGTACCATGTTTCAACTGTGGATTGATTGTTGAATGTCTTTGTGTCTTGCCCTGCCCAGCAATTAGTGAAGTACATTCAGTTCTACATTGTGAGCACGGCTGGATGGCAGTGGAAGGTCTTCTGTTGTAACCTGGGCGTAGGGAAGATGCTATTGGCACTGCAGTAGCCCAATACTTCAGTAGCCAGCCATGAAGTGATGGTGGAAGCTCTCGATATGTTCTCATCCGGTGTGTGTGTGTGACCTGCCGTTTACCACAATGAGTGTTCTCAGTGCACTTGAGCTGCTGGGTGTGACTGAGTATGCTGAGAAGCTCATGCAAGTGTGTCATTTTCAGGGGACAGCTGGACCTTGTGAAGAGGATTGAGTGATGCGAGGGATTGTGAGTTCTTCATGTGTGTGTTGTGCACATCCATGATATTGTGTGCTGACCCTGTGTACCAGGCTGAGTGTTCTCAATGCACAAGATCGAGGCTGGGTGTCACGCTCACTTTCAACTCCTCTTACTTTGTGGTAGTTTTGGGCATACGTGACCACACGCGCATACAGATGATACAGCATCTGAACTTTTGTGATAAAGAAAAGAACATGCACTGGTTTCCACTCCAAAAGCAAGAGCACGTAGACTTCCAGGAACATTGGAGGTAGAGAGATGGTACGTACATCTGATGTGGCATGCATGTTTGCACTCGGCTGTACAGGCCTGTAGTGGGTGTGTGGGCCACTGTACTATGTGTGGGCACTGCCCATGTACATGACACTGGACCCTCCTCCTCCTCCTCAGGTGCCCACCACTACATTGATGTTATACACATGTAAGACAAGATGTTATTGGCACTTCCAAAGCCTATTCTTTGGGAGCCATGAAGTGATGATGGAAGCTCTCTGTAAGTTCTCATTCCGTGCGTGCCTGACCCTCCGTGTACCAGGCTGAGTGTTCTCAGTGCACAAGGAGCTGGGTGTGACTCAGTGCGCAGAGACGCTAAAGTGTGTCATTTTCAGGGGAGAACTGGATCTCGTGAAGTAGATTGAGGGATTGTGAGTACTTCCTGCTCATGTGTGCGTTGTGCACATCCATGGCATGCACTGTGAGGGTGGTAGAAGCCCTACTTGGTGGGTGCTGTAAGTGCCCACAGCTTCAATGGTCCAACGTGCAGTCACCTCTGTGTCATATGCAATGGCTGTCCGTTACATTGGGCTGAGTGGTAACTGTACAAACACCTCACCCCACCTCACACTATCACACCATGTTGCACCCCACCCCACCTCAGTATATAGCAATGATAAGTGACGTGTCTGCATGCAGCATCAGTTTGAAATGCTTGCGTGGACAGTTATAGTGTAGAATGTATAAATGAGTGTACAGTACATAAGTGATTGTTCACTGCTGATCGGTCACCCTGCCCTCCCTTGCAATCACGTCGATCGGCACGGAGGGGTAGATAGGATGGTGGTAGCTGGATCGTGAGCCGCGGATGCACATGATCGCTGATCTCAAGAGTGAGAAGCTCAGGCGGCATCGGATCCACCCCATTGTGGTTGAGTAGGATTGGCTGCTCTTCTCTGAGATCATGCTTGCCAGCCGCTTGTAGACAATCTGTGCAGCCGGACCCATACCTCCAGTGGCAGAGAAAACAAGGGGAGCAAAGCTGCCCCGCTCTATCTCCCTGATTCGCTGGTCATACGATCTTCGTTTTTCTTTTTCGTGCTTCCGGTAGCATGCTTCTAGGGAGGAATGACGGTTGCTAGGCGCGTGGGGGTTGAACACCCTTACATCGAAAAATGCGTCTTGCCGTTGCTCTCCCCAAAAGCCCTGCGCTCAAACATCCAGTCTTGCACTGTCCTGTCTGTTGGCAGAGGTGTATGTCAGATTCTCACCAGTTAGTGGCTGCAGCTCTGGTTCAGTCTTCACATTCGGGCACACTTCCGTGAGAAGCTTTGCAGTGAGATCTCGTACTCATGTTCACATTCTTCCTGGGGGTTTGCAACACCGAGGCCACCGAGACGGGGAGGCAGCGCCAGAACACCCCTCACATGATCATTCAAGTCGCTTTTGCTGGTGAAGGCCGGTATGAGGCGGGTACGGATTGCTGTTTCTAAGGGCGAGAGCAGATTCCTTAGGCTTGGGATTGTCCTGAGGAGGAACTTCCATTTGTGGCTTAGCCCATGGGTGTAAGCGGCATAGGCAGCATGCGGGTGGGTTTTGGCAATCAGTGCCAACTTCTCGATTTCAGCTGTCCACTCTTCAACCTTCCTCTTCACAAACTCTTCCGAAAAGTCTGCTGACCCAATGGCCGCTCCCAGGTACTGCTTCCCCTCGGTGGTGATACTAATGCCTGTGTCGCCAAAGGCATCCTGGGCTGTTACATGGTGCTGTTCTTTCACGATCAGCCATGTCTTTCCAGGGTTGGGGAAGTATCCGTACTGGGGCCCAAGCTGTGAAAGTCTGTCCCACCATGACTTGAGGTCTTGCAGTTCTCCACCAGCTGAGGCATCGTCTGCGTACCAGCACTGATTTACCTCAGGGTTGAGACTGTCGATCAGTGGGAGGACGGCAAGAGCAAACATGGCCATGGCCAGTGGGTCCCCTTGTGTGGTGCCCTCGCACGAGGGGATGACTTCTCTGCCTATGAACATGCTTGACTCCTGCCTGTAGGTGTTGGTCAGTATTGTTGCAAGGCTAGGACAGCTGCGATGGATGTTGATGAGCGCTGCTCTGCGATTGAGATTGTTAAATGCGTTTGTTGCATCAACTTGAAGGATGGCTTGACACGATGGGGTGTCAAATACGGTTGTCATCGCATGTATGGCAGCCTCACACCCTGACTGTTGACCCACACACAGTTGCTTCACTCCTGCTGTCTTCAGGATGTCTTCTTTGATAATTGACAGGATTGCTTTGCCAATTATCCTCCTGGACACTTCTCCAATCCCAATCGGCCGGACGCCTGGCTGTTTGTCCAGGGCGACGAGTCTACAGGAGATCAATGCCTTCAGGCCAACTGGGTCAACATAGGTGGTGCAGAGCCGACGACTGACAGCTGCAATGGCATCACACAAGGCTCTAGATGCATCATGGAAGGAGGTGCAAATTCGTCTCCATCCCAGAGCATCTATGCCGGAGGGACCCGCTGCACCCTCGGTACGAAGTGCAGTCGCCCGGATGAGATGGCCAGTGAGGCTTTCAAACACGATCGGGTGTGTTGGCTGAGGTGCACCATCTTTGGGAAGCAGAGTGGACACGGTGACTGGTCTGCCCGCAGGATGCTTCTTATGGAGGATGTTACGTACCGTGTCAGTACCGCTGCTCGATGAGACAACTTTGTCAAGTGGGAGGGGAGTTCCTTTGGGGTCGGAGGTGAGGAGGCGTACAGCTGACTTCACTTTGCCATTCATCATGTGGTTTGCAAACGTCCGTGCATCATGGGTGTTGTTGTCAGCATATGGGCCAAGGCGTTGCTGGATGGCGCGGCCCTCATGAAGCAGGCTGTCAATGTCTCCATCTCGCCACAGCTGCATCCTCCTTTCCACACACTTGACATGGTCTCTAGCTTTTGATCCTCGGTACGGCTTCTGCAGGATCAAGGGTGGTAGAGTCATGGCAGCTGTGAGAGCAAACGATTCAATTTGCGACTCTTCAGCATACGAGAGGTAGAGGCGGGCCATTTCAGCGACAAATTCCTTCCCAGCTTTCCCGGAAGGTACACTGAACACATTTCTCCGCCAATGCACTGTTTCTTCGTAACAGCTGTTCACTTTCAAACAAATAGCTGGACCGTCAGCCGAACCCCACCTGTAGGCATGATCGACTGTACTTAGAGGGGTGTAGGGGGGCAACAGATCTGCTGTACTGGCAACTGCGCATGCATCCGAGGTCTCGTGTGGATCTCCTGCGCGATCAGTGTTCCCAATCAAGGTCTGTGTAGGCTGTTCGGGTGATGTGACCAGTGACGTGGCCTGTGGCAGCGCGTTCCCGGGCGCAGTCGATTCGGCATGATCAGGTGATGTATCAACGGGCAGATCCCTTGGTCCGGTATTGCGACAATGTCCGCGGCGTAATGGAAGGCAATTCGTGCAGATTTCTCCGTTTTTCGCACAACTGCAGCCTCTGCAACTCCCGCTGCCGTTACACCGACAACATGGCATGGTATCTCGAGAGTATGCAAGGCAAACGGGGAATCGAGGAACGGTGGGAATCAAACAACGATGAGTCAATCCACCTCACTCCACTTCACTGTGTCCGCCATCTTGTTCAAATCTATCAGCCCACCCCACCTCGCACTATCACACCACCCTGCACCCCACACTACCCATTTCATCCAAGAACTGGTATAAGGGAAACAGGAGCGTCCTAGTGTATGAAACCTAGTGCCTTTCAGTAGG
The DNA here is from genome assembly GCA_949841015.1 of Aplysina aerophoba. Taxonomy (NCBI): domain Eukaryota; kingdom Metazoa; phylum Porifera; class Demospongiae; order Verongiida; family Aplysinidae; genus Aplysina; species Aplysina aerophoba. Next base: position 5,258,409 of record OX465048.1, on the reverse strand, counting down.
ATCTGTTTGTAGTACAAGCACTTTAGTAGTTCATTCCTCCACCTGCGTATGTGTGGCTTCCTAGCCACTGCCCTATCTGACATGCATGTGTTATGTCTCTGTGCCAAACTTGCTCTCAGGTACCTGTGGCAGTCTGACTTGTCTCCTTCAAGCAAGTCCATCTGTTGACAACAGAGCTGAATCAAGAGATGAAGCAGCAGCAGGGGGCTGCCAGTGAGCAAGGTGAAACCAAAGTAAGCTCACCTCCCCCTCTTCTTGCCTTGAGGTAGTGTCAGACATACGTGGCCACACATACAGCTGTGAGAACATTTCACCTATAACTGGGCCCTGAACCCCTTCCATTAATGTATTAGGGGGTGATGCGTTTCATACGTACATCTGATATGAGTGCATGTGTGCACTCAGCTGTACAGGTCTGTAGTGGGTGTGCGGGCCACTGTACTATGTGTGGGCACAGCCCATGTACATGACACTGGACCCTCCTCCTCCTCAGGTGCCCACCACAACATTGATGTTATACATATGTAAGATGAGATGTTGTTGGCACTGCCAAAGCCTATTCTTTGGGAGCCATGAAGTGATGATGGAAGCTCTCCGTAAGTTCTCATCCGGTGTGCGCCTGACCCTCCGTGTACCAGGCTGAGTGTTCTCAGTGCACAAGGAGTTGGGTGTGGCTCGGTATGCAGAGACGCTAAAGTGTGTCATTTTCAGGGGAGAACTGGATTTCGTGAACCGAATTGAGGGATTGTGAGTACTTGGACATCCCACCCCTCCTCACACTATCACCCCACCCTACACCACTAACCCCTTCCCCCATTCAAACCAAAAACAAACGAAATCCTTGGCCCCTTTCATTTGGTGGTGTGTGTTGCTTAGATCTAGTTTTAGTGCCCCACTGTTGGCCTTGCTAGCTGTGTCTCCAGACCAGCTGAAGCAAAGGGAAGGTGAAGAGTGACCTGACGTCGATGTTTGTAGAGGTACCACCAGGTCAATGTGTGAGAGTTGAGCATGGCAGTAGGAAAGCCAACTGCTTCAACTGTTTTGTTTGGTCAAGGTTTCACTGAAGATGTTGTCCTTACCATATCATCCAAGAACTGGTATAAAGGAAACAGGAGCGTCCTAGTGTATGAAACCTAGTGCCTTTCAGTAGGATCTGTTTGTAGTACAAGCCACTTTAGTTCACTCCTCCACCTGTGTATGTGTGGCTTCTCAGCCGCTTCCCTATCTGACATGCATGTGTGATGTCTCTGTGCCAAACTTGCTCACAGGTACCTGTGACAGTCTGACTTGTCTCCTTCAAGCAAGTCCATCTGTTGACAGAGTTGAATCAAGAGATGAAGCAGCAACAGGGGGCTGCCAGTGTGGAAGGTGAAACCAAAGTAAGCACACCTCCTCCTCTTCTCTTACCTTGAGGTAGTGTCGGACATACGTGGCCACACAGCTGTTAGAACATTGCACCTGTAACTGATGGGTGTACTCACGTTTGCCCTTTTGTGATGAACCCCTTCCATTAATGTATTAGGGGGTGATGCGTTTCATATGTACATCTGATATGAGTGCATGTGTGCACTCAGCTGTACAGGCCTGTAGTGGGTGTGCCGGCCACTGTACTATGTGTGGGCACTGCCCATGTACATGACACTGGACCCTCCTCCTCCTCTTCAGGTGCCCACCACAACATTGACATTGACCCCATGCACTGCTCGCTCTAAGGCGTTGATGAATTTGTAGTGAGGAAGGCGCCTCACACTGGGGATGCACTCCCCTCTATGTGCCCACCTTGGTGTGGAACCCTCTGTGATAGCAGTTGCTACCAGGAACAACCACACCAGTGAGTGTCAGGGAGCTCTGCACAAGGTCCTCAGTGAATGGCTAAAGCTCACTCACACTCTCCGTTGGTGGCCACCAGTGGCCAAAGTGACTGTTGCATCATTTTGTGTGCATTCATATTTATATGCATAAACAGTGTTGTATACATTCGTACGTACATACATACATTGTTTAAAACATGTTACCTACTTTAACTCACAATTGACACTGTCCCAAGCACATATGTTATATGCATGTATTATGTATACTAAGCTGCACATTGCATGTATGTACTGTATTAATTCAGAGCAGCTACTACTGGTGATGTTTGTAAAAGGTTTTTCTATTGCATTTTAATTAGGGTATATGCTTTATGTATTACAGAGTTTTATACTCAAATCATGTATGCAGATGTACGTACAGAATGTATACTATTTACATATTAAGCTAGTCCAGTGGAATACATATTAAAATTGCTTCATGTTTGTGTGTTTGGAAAAATATCTATGCGTTTGTCTGCCCATTATGTTTTTCACTAGTTTACTTGCAAAATGCGGCAAACTTTGAGGTAATCCTTAATTCGTGGCTTCCTGTAAATAGTGGTCACTCCTCCAGCCGATTGTCTTTCTGTAGATTCCCCATTAGTCTCAAGAGCCAGTCCCTCCCCCATGGAAGTGTCTAGTGATCTTACGTAACATCAGCTGTGGTAGAGGAATGTAGTTATTGCACAATGTTTTTGTAGTGCAATACGCAGTCTTGGACTCGTGACCTGTGGAATGGAGGATTACAATTGCTTAGCGTGTATGAGTGAATTGCGGCATGGAGAACGGTCTTCGTAGGGAACCCTATATAACACACTACTTGAGGGTCAAGTGAATAGACCTGGTGAGTATGTAATACTACCTCTCGTGAAGTCCGTAGCTACCTTGCGAACTTCAAGTTGGAGCAAACTTTGAACAAAGTTGTAAATCTATCTTTATTTAAGTTAGAGCGAATGTACACATTGTTGGATGTACACAGTGCCATGGCTTAAAGTAGGTGTGGTTTAAGAGCATATATAATATTATTATGCGGCTTATACATTGTGCTACCAATACATATGACTAGATATGGCCTCCCATAATTGGACATAAATGGTTACACACGGGCAGAATCCACTTATACATGTAATGATCAATGACACATTCACTGTTACATGCATGCACTTTATGGAAAGTAGTTATGCACAAGCTAGTCACGCAGGAAGCGCGTGGGCTAAGGTTGAAGGCGGAGTCAGGCTGTGACTGCTGTACGACCAGCTAGTGAGAGAATACCTACAACAGTTGGGATGGGTAAATATAACAAATGCCGACTGTGTCTGGTGACTTGAGTGATTCGTTTGGGATGGATATGAGAAGAGACGTGGAGGGGTCCTGCAGTGAGTACGTGAGCATGCTGCTCATGTGTATGTAGAGCTAATGTGGGCAAGTCAATGTGCTTCACATCTCCGCTCTGCTCTAATGCTGCTTTGGACTTGTGCAGGTCATTCTCGGGTGTGCTCTGCAAGCCCTGCCTGCGCAGCCAGTCCTGCCGACAGAGCAGGGTGTCAGCCCTAGGTTCTGAAGAGGATCGAGGCGAGCCTACATGGTGGGCCAGTGTGCTGCACACATGGAAGTGGTTGTTTTATGCAGTGGTAGCCCTTCACGAATTTAATCATGTTGATTCTACCTGAGCCACTGCCCCTCCTCCAGTCGCTGCAGCCACGCCCTCCTTAGTAGTCACCTCTAGTTCAGTGTTGTGAACAAAGTTAATGGTCCTCAGTGGCAAGCCTTTCGCTGTTGCCTTGAAATGAGCAAGAACACTTCTAAGTGGTCCAGGTGAGCAACTCATGATGTGATGAGGTGTTCAATGAGGACCTTGAGAAGTGGTCCCTTCCCCTCACCTGAACACCATCCCCGCTGCACTTGAGGCACACAACAAGGACAGAATGCAAGGAGGCTGAGAGGACGGCGGTGCAAAGGAAGCTGGACCCATTTCTGAACACTGACTAATGCCACCTTAGTTGTATAGCTAGCTACCTGGGTAGTGCCCTTGTAGCTTGTGCTCCGATCACGCCTCTTGTTCTTGTAGCTACATTCCCTACTGTATGTAGCTGTGTGGCGTGCTTCACCACCACATCGCAGCTACCGCTTGTACGTACGTCTAAACTGAAATAGTTCAATTCTTCCTCTCCATGATCATGCATTTAGCCCGTACAATAATATACATCGATGATGGCTATATAGTACACACATACTATATAGCGTATGGCAATGACATTCATGGTTGATGTAATTATATATGCGCGCATGCGCATCTGCAAGAGTCTATGAAAACCATGCCATATATGGTAGTAATGGGGTGGAAGAGCTAAAGCGACTTATCATGAGGAATTTCAACTGCGTTTTCTAGTCTCATCTGTTGCTCCTAACGTGCGAATTAATCTGGTGCGCTTCTAAAGGCCGCGTACATCAGGCCACAAGCCGAACAGCGTGCAAGGCACAACGTGAAGCGTGATTGACGGTGAGTGTGTGTAGGGTTCCTATAGCTTGCATGCTTGCATCTCCGTTCCTACCCGTGGGTGGGTATGTATAATAGTCAATCGCGTAGCCTGACCACTTCGAATTCTTCCTCTATATACATAAATCTCTGTCGCGAGCGTGTACAAATATAGCCAGCTAACTAACATCCGGTCCTAACACTTCGAAATATTTGGACCGGGGGGGAACGTTCTTACGGGGGTCCAAATTCAACGTGACAACCCCACGTGACCTTACATTAAATTTCTGTCGCGAGCGTGTATATAAACAATGTAGGTAGCTAACGTTACACAGAGGCTTACTGCTTACGTGCATTAACCAATTGATAGTTAGCTAGCTCTTGAGTAATTCTGCCTTTGCAGCTGGCCAATTCAAAGTAGGAACTCTAGCACTGAATGGTTCACAAGTGCCACGGAGGCACATGAGAGCTGATCTCCTTAGGCTGAAGCTGAGCTTACAACACAGCCATCCAATGCAAGTACCTGGCTGTAAGGTTGACCCCTCTTTGTCTTTATTGAATGGAGGGAGGGATGTACGTAAGCGGTCTTGCTACTCACGACTAGTTCATGGCGGTGTATGTAGGTTAGAGTATGACTGTATGATTTTGGCTATGAGCTAACTAGCTAGCTGTTTGTCTGACTGCTACAGTGAAGGTTGTCAAGACTATTTTTCTAGTAATTCTCAGGAGAACTCCAGATCCTGGTATTCCTAACAGCCCAATACATTGGTATCTAAGTACGTATGTACTGCTAAGGAGCTAGCTATGTGTGTGTGTGAATGTTGATGCATGAAAGGTGTAGATCTGTTGTTTTACGTAATGTTGATTGAAGCACTTGGTGCACATGTTTGGCATATCAAAGAGCTTTGACTACAACTATCTAAGACCCTAAGTATAATCTTTGCACAACTAGTTAGTTACAGTGATGTTCATTCTGGTGTATGTGCATGCCATAAGACAGCAGCGTATGAGGAGGTAAGCTCAACCCATTGATAGTCTCTGTGCTCAGCAAGTGCTAGTGTGCATGCGCATTTGTCAGGCACAGCCAATCTTACCCTCAGCAATGTATAGTTTGCAGTGTAATTATTGCATCACTATATGCCACTACATGTAAGTGATGGAAACTCTTCTGTGCATGTTTAAAATGGTTTACTCGAGTTGTGTTTAGTGAATTTTCTATTGTGTAAATTGTATTGTTTTGCTGTACGCTTTGTTTTGATGTAAGAGTGGCTACTATAGTGACTGCCCACTCCGTGTTGCTGTTGTATATAATTTCTTCAGAAGGGGAAAGATTGCTGTGTTTGCCCAGGGTTTGTCTGACTTGCTAGACCATTACAGTAGGTGCCGTTTCACGTGAGGGGACAGTCTAGCAGCAATAGCAATTATCCAACATCTAATAATGGAAAAGATTGAGTTGCCGACAATGGAGTGGCTTGCTGAAGACTCAAAAGTGTAGCTGAAGTGAAGAATGTGGCTGAAATATGCCCACCTTGAGGCCAGCCTTCTCTTGTGCTGGTGGGCTAGAAGTGTGCGCCCACCTCAGAAGGTGCATCACAGACTCCACATCCAAACCTCCACAACAGTGCATGGGTCTTGGTACAGTGCAGTGCTACAATATAACAACCATCCTCAGCATGGATGAGAACTCAGCTACAGAGTACCCTGGCTTGCAATATTGCATGCCACATAGCTTATTATTTAATTATGCATGTATTTTTATGTATAGCGTATTTTAATTTCAGTTACTCACAAGTGCTAAAATATACTGTAGACAGATACTCAGCGGCTCATCTATCTCATTCTGTACATGTCCTGTGGGCAATACGTAGCAGTAACAAGAACAGGCAGGCTCTCAGCTTAGTCCTCCCGCCAGGGAAGGTAGTCTCACTCGCTACCCCCTCACCCACAGAAGGTTCTGTGAGCTTGTGTATCACTAGTTGCGTCCACACCAAGGTCTTGGCATGACCAGTCTGATTCATCAATCACCGAATATTGCATGATTGTGGATACTAAGCATATATTCTGCAGTAATTGCATGGCACAACAGATCCATGCAAATTTACCAGGCCTTACTGTGGGGGGAGGGCCGGCTCATGAGACTACAAGCAATTGTAATAATTCAGATGAAAATGTAAATGGTGTTTGATAATTGATTGCTCAATGTGCTACTATTAAGGAACATTCAAATCCAGGCTGCAATTCCTGATAAGTGTGATAAGGAGGTGTAACTGGAAGAAAATGGCAGTCTGGCTATGTGAGACTAACCATTTTTGTGCAGAGGATGGAAGTAATTAGTCACTTCCGTGGACAGTAGTGGTTGAACCGAGTGGTGAGTGATTGTAAGTTGTTGAGAACTAGCGGAAATGGATACTAAAGGGGCTTAGAGGCCTTACCTGCAAGTTATTTTAATTTCATCCCCTAGCGGGTTTGTTTGCACATGGTTCGTGGTTGGTATGCAATACCATTTTGCAATGAATATTATTATTTCTATGGTATCATCTGAGGCATAGCTACGTGTTAGAGCAAAGGCACGAAACAGCAAAGGACCTCTGTTTGATTCTTAATAGCTCCAAGGGAGTGAAGGTGACACTCTTCGAATACGTTGTTCGCAAGATGTAGAAAATGTTAGAAAACTAGTTGACTAGTTAGCTAGGTTGTCTGTGGTCTAGCTATAGCCAACGAGGTAATGACGATGAATTATTAAGGCATTAGACAGTTCAATTCTCAACTCCCTGCTGCCAACTCTGTTCAGCTTCATTGCACTAACCACAGAGTGAATACAGTACATGCATGTACTAATTGCTACACTCTCTAATTGCAGTATTATTGGCACAGAAACTTACCCAGATGAGTTGTTAAAACTTTTTCGGCGCTCCTATATTGTTTTCAGATTTAGGTTTTTGTAGGGCTTCATGTTCGTCTATGTATATATATATATATGTACCACCACACAGTGCAAGTTGTCCGAGTGCAAGTGCAGTATTTGCGCCAGTGGGTGGATGAAAAAACACCACCAGCGCAAGTTGCAGAGGGTGAACCACCATGTGTGCAAGTGGACTATCTGCGCTAGTGGCTGCAGGATAAAACACCACCAGCGCAAGTTGCAACTAGTGACACCTACCACCTGTGCAAGTGGAATGGTTGCACCAGTTGAAAGAAGGGAAACACCATAAGCGCAAGGTGCAAAGGTCAGGGTGCAGGTTCAAAGGTCAGGACACAAGGTGCAAAGGTCAGGGCCAGCATCAGCGCTAGTTGGTACGGGATGCAGCAACAACATGCAACTACAACCACCACCACCAGCGACCGGATAGGACCAGCACAGCACAATGCAGCATCAGTGCAGCTTGCGTGAGGGCTAGGTTTGTGGAGGAAATGGGGGCACTCACGCAAGTTGCACTGATGCTGCAGTATCAGTATAAATGCTCAATACATTATGTGCTATCCTATGGGACTTTATATTAGCACTTTGCATGCAATTTGCAGGGCCCGCAAGGCCTAATTAAATTATTATTATTATTATTATTATTCAACCAGGCTTTTGTCTCCTATGCAGGAGGTAGTTAAAAATTCTGCCAAATTTAAAACTCAACAATTTCCCTCAGCATCACTTCCCCGGTCAGTGCTTCTCTGCCACTGCCACCGTTCCTACCAGGAATTATATTATTTATTTATTTACTTTATTTCGAGGCAAGTGGTATATCAATCAATCAATCAATCAATCAATCAATGGTATTAGAGTGCATCATGCCACAAAGGCACTAGGACATAATGTGGTTCAAAGTAGCACTATGACTACATGAGAGATGAACACATAATGTAGTTATTGTTTCTCATGAGCACTAACATTGGAGTTTCATAATGACACACATGACAATAGTTACATATAATTATCTGCTTATAATTTTATATTGCAACTTGCACTGTATATATGTATATATATATATCTGTCAAGATGGCGGCGCCGTGGGGGTCGTTGACTTTACTAAGCTATTATTCGCTTTATCCTCACTTGCGCAGCCATTCAATCGAGTGAGAAGTATTCCAGAACACATCTTCGTAATACTAAGTCAGGGAAAAGCCTGCGCAGGACGTTTTCGTGAAGAAGCAGCCGGAAAAAGAACAGGTCAGATAACAAGATGGCCGCCCCGGAGGCTTCTGTTCGCCTGCTTAGAAATCGCCTTTGTTACCATTTCTCTCTTTACCAAACGAACGAAAGTTGTTCACAAAGTGTTTCAAGAAGGCCGATGTTGCTTAGAAGCTTTAATAAACTTTGCTTTTGGGTTACAGCTCCAATGTTACCCGAATCTGAACGGCCATTTTATTAACGTTCTCGCATGGGTTGCACTTGACGAAGACTACTGCTTCAGCGGTTAGCTTCGGTGCTATCCTCTCATGTGATATTTTAGATTTTGGACAGCAGCTATCAGTTTGTGTAGATGGTATTATTCAGGGCAAGGCAACTGAATAGCTAGCTAGCTAGCTGGGTTAGAACAGTTGGGTATCAAAGTGCATGAAGCTGTGTAACTGCAGGGCTCTATCCTGTGCAAAACATCCAAACACTTAATGCACTTTCCCATGCAATTGCCAACTTTCCAATGAGTGTGGATGTTTAGGCACAGCTTCTTGGTTTGTATTTAAAACCCTGATGCATTCATACTTCTGCATGGTGCATCCTAGGGTCACTCTAGCATTTAGAGTGATGCTAAATGGCATGACAAAAGTGACCACACCATTGCTAGCAAGTAGTTCGAGTTTGGGGCGCCTCATTGGCGCCCCACGAGTTTTTTTTAACTCGAAATACTTGTTTATTTAACTCTTTACCGTTCGCGTTAAATCACTTTCGCTACCGCATAAACGTGCACGAGCCACTATAGTGGCGCGAAAAAGACTTCATTTCAACTGCCCATTCTGGCGCGAAGCAAGGACGTTTCTGCAACTGCTACCTATCGTTGGAATGCTCGGACATCGCCGCTTCAGTGAATCATCCGGACGTTCGCCTGTCAGTTCTTTGGGACAAATCCGCGGCGACTTTCTTCACTCGGTTAGTTACAATTGTAAACGGCGGTTCGTACACGAATTTTATTGTCGTAGCTACCAGAATCGTCTCGTAACAGAGCACTAATACGTTTGTATTGGTGCAGCTCTTGTCACAATGAGCAGACAAGCAAGACTGGGGGTAGACCAAGCTCTCGAGCTGCTTGACGACTCGGATGTGGAAGGAGACTGGTCCGAATCCGAGGAGGATGGCGACGATTCGTACTTACCCGATGCGTTAGAAATCGCCCAGCTGGAAGCAGGAGATGACGAACAACTGAATGACTCCGACATACAACCAGCGGAAATCACGAGTGACACAGAGGTACAGAATGATACAGAAAACCTTGATGGTGACACACAAGACAACACAGAATCCGACAATCAATCACAGACTTGTGACAGTGGGACTGACAGTCATCCACAAGATGCTTCTCACTCCTCTTCGTCGACCACAACCATTGCACCATTTACACCTCCTCCGTTTATGGCACAATCGCAACCTGGACCATACCACACCCTTCCCGGCACTGCAAGTGTTGAGGAATTTTTCCTCCTGATCTGCGGGGAAAATTTCTTCCAGACACTTGCAGAGCAATGTAATCTGTACGCCAGACAACAACCACCGGGCTCATCGTACAACTGGGTTGACACCACAGAGAGTGAGATGAAGCTCTTCTTGGGGATCCATCTTGCAATGGGGGTGCACAAGCTTCCATGTGTAGAAGACTACTGGTCGCAGCATCCTCTTCTAGGGGCTCCAGGTATCAGTCATGGCATGCCCATCCGTAGATTCAAAGCACTGCAGAGCTGTCTTCATCTAAACGACAACACAACAGCTAAGAAACGAGGCGAGCCCGGCTATGACAAGCTGCATAAGATAAGACCAGTGATGGAATCCATCAGAGAGAACAGTCAGCGGTATTACAGCTTGCTTGCACAGGGAAGTTTCGGTTGATGAGGCTATGGTTGGCTTCAAAGGACGCTCATCCATGAAGCAGTACTGCCCAATGAAGCCCACCAAGCGTGGTTACAAGGTATGGGCCCTCAGTGACGCTCACACTGGATACATGTACAACTTCACGGTCTACTGTGGAGCTACGCGAGGTGTTACAGAACATGGCTTGGGCGCATCAGTCGTACAGACTATGACTGAGCCAGTGTTGGAGAAAAGCCACTATGTTTTCTTCGACAACTTCTTCTCAACTGTTCCCTTGGCTAAGTACTTGCAAAAGAAGAACACTTACTGTGTTTCCACAGCACGTGTGGATCGGGTAGATTGGCCCATAGCTCTGAAGCAGAAGAAGACGCTAAATCGGCGACTGAAGAGGGGAGACTACAGGTCAGTAATTGTTTCTCCAGGGGTCCAGTGTTTTGCATGGAAGGATAAAAAAATTGTACCGTTCATTAACACCATCTTCAATCCATCCAGCCTGACAACAGTGAAGCGAAAGAAGAAGGATGGCTCAATGATCAGTGTGTCCTGCCCACAATCCGTGCAGCTGTACAACAAGTACATGGGGGGAGTAGACATGGCAGACCAACTGAGGAAGTACTACAGCTGCAGGAGGAGGTCAAGGAAGTGGTGGCTTCCACTGTTCTACTTTATGGTGGACATCAGCGTGGTGAACAGCTACATCCTGCACCATGATACACCTCACGCGACCAAACTCACTATCAAGGAGTTCATCCTAGATCTTGCTGGCGAGCTGATGTCCAAAGACAGTACCAGGAAACGTCCCGCTCATCCCTCGCTAGATGCGCCGCCATCTGCTCGTTTCTGCGTGAGACATTTCCCTGCTCGAAGCGGAAAAAAGGGCCAATGCAGAATCTGCAGTAAGGATGGCATCCGGCGAAGAGTGGTGTACTGCTGCTTGGAATGTGATCCAAAGGGACCTGTTTTCCTGTGCGCAGAGCCCTGCTTCCGCCTGTTCCACACGAAAATCTGACTGCGACAGTCACCGATCCGCCATTTTTTCATAATAAACTGGAGACGTTTTTCTTCGTTTTTCCGTATTCGCTTTGTATAACTCAGTATAACTAAACTTTCTTTTGCCTGTAACTCCATTTGTATTGAACGTATGTCGCTGTAACTGCACTAATGATTAGTTGTTCAGACATATAGCACGTATACCAATCGCGAACGAAATCGGAAAAAGTAACTATCGCGCGAACGTTTGCAGGGTAATTATGCAAAGCCACTATAGTGGATCATGCACGGTAAAGGGTTAATTTTCAAATCAAAATGAGTGGTATATATATTGCAACTTGCACTGTATATATATATATCTGTCACAAAATGGCAGTGCTCGGGTTACCTTGAATTTATCAAGCTTTTACTCACTTTGTCTTCATTTGCGCAGCCATTTGATCATATGAGAAGTATTCAAGAACATTACTTTATAATACTAAGCCATCGCCAAGCCTGCGCAGGACGTTTTCGAGAAGAAACTTTCCAGTGAGTGTGGATGTTTAAGCACAGTTGTCTTGGTTTGTGTCTAAAACCCTGATGCATTCATGCAAACCTTGGTGTGGTGCATCCTGGGGTCATTCTAGGAGAGAGTGATGCTATATGGCATCACAAATGTGGGCACTACTAAGCAAGTAGTTCGAGTTTGGGGCGCCCCATTGGCGCCCCACGAGTTTTTTTTAACTCGAAATACTTGTTATAACTCTTGTGGAAAGCTGTGTACTTTTAGTGTTGTGGCATTTAATAGGTTTTAGTTGTTGAATCACTGTTTTGACTGCGGTTGCTTGCATTATTACATTTCCAGGTATTTTAGTGTTTATTCAGTGTGTACAGCTGCACAGAATCTGATTTGAAATCATGTGGATCCGCATCAAGATCCGGAAAGACAAGGTCATCAAAATAGAAGTAGAACACAGTGACCATATTGAGGATGTGATGGCAAAGGTACAAGCCAAGGAAGACATTCCACCAGAACAGAGGTATTTCATTTATGCGGGAAACCTGCTCGAGGAGAGGCGTACCTTATCTGAGTACAATGTGCAGAGTGGATGCACTGCCCTCATGGTTTGTGATCACATGCGAATCAATGTAAAGGTTAACAGATCAGGAGAGACCTTCCCTCTTGTGGTTTCATCCTGTGATTTGGTTGAGGATGTGAAGTATCATATTAAAGTCAGGATGGGCTTTCCTGCAGACCAGCAGGGTCTTGTCTTTCCTCCATATGTGCTTGAGGATGGGCAAGACTTATCGGATTATGACATAAAGGAGAATGACACCATTCAACTGATGCCTGTCCTGCTTTGCATGCACATCTTTGTAAAGATGTGCAAAGGCAGGACTATCCTCCTGAAGGTAGAAACCTTATGCAGTATTGCAGATGTGAAGACCCAAATTTGTTCCAGGAAGCGTATCCCACCAGCAGAGCAACGCCTGTTCTTTGCTGGGAGGGTACTCGAGGATGGATATGTGCTGTCTGACTACAAAGTAGTAGGGGGTTCCACCCTGTATGTATTTCCTCCACATACTATGGTTATATTTGTAAAGACAGTTACAGGTGAGGCTATTCCTCTGGACGTAATGCCAAGTGACACTATTCAGTCAGTGAAGGCCAAACTTCAATACAATAGTTTGCCTAGGCCAATTCTAGCACGAGGTAGCCTCTTTTTTCTTGGAAAGCAGCTGGAGGATGAAGGTACACTGTCAGACTATGACATACAAGAGGGTTCTACTCTCCATTTGGTATGTCCAGTGCTTCCACTAAATGATACAAATGGAACAGCTATGGAAATTTGTGTGAAGACTATGACAGACGAGACACTCACTCTGGAAGTGAAACCCAGTGACAGTATTTGGGAGGTGAAGGCCCAACTTGAAGACAAGCAAGGCATTTCCCTAGACCACCAGCGCCTCATTTTTGCTGGGCAGACACTTGAGGATGTATATATACTGTCAGACTACAACATACAAAAGGGGTCAACTCTCCATTTGGCACTTCGACTACAGGGTAGTATGTATATCTTTGTGCAGACCTCTACAGGCGAAACTATCACTCTGGAGGTAGAACCCAGTAACACTATTGAGAATGTGAAGGCCAGAATTCATGACAAGGTGGGTATCCCACCAGACCAGCAGTGCCTCTTTTTTGCTATGCAGCAACTTAAGGATGGGCATACACTGCCAGACTACAACATACAAAAGGAATCTACTCTCCATTTGGTATCTCGACTGCATGTTGGTATGCTGATCTTTGTGAAAAACCTTCAAGGCGAAACACTCACTCTGGAAGTGAAAACCAGTGACACTATTGAGAATGTGAAGGCCAAAATTTATGACAAGGAGGGCATCCCATCAGACCAGCAGAGCCTCATTTTTGCTGGGAAGCGACTTGAGGATGGACGTACACTGTCAGACTACAGCATACAAAAGGAATCTATTCTCCATGTGGTAGTTCGATTGCCTTTTCGACTGCCTCCTGGTATGCACATCATTATAAAGACCTTGACAGGCAAAAGAACTATTCTGAAGGTAGAGCCCAGTGACACTATTGAGTATGTGAGGGCCAAAGTTCAAGACAAGGAGGGTATCGCAACAGACCAACAGCGGTTCATTTTTAATGGGCGGCAACTTGAGGATGGACGTACACTGTCAGACTACAACATACAAAATGAATCTACTCTCCATTTGGTACTTCGACTGCGTGGTGGCCATGGTATGCTTAGTGAAGTGCATCCTGGACCAGGTATGGACATCTATGTGATGGACTTGACAGGCAATACAATTACTCTGAAGGTAGAGCCCAGTGAAACTATTGAGAATGTGAAGGCCAAAGTTAAGGACTTAGAAAGTATGATCCCAGACCAGCAGCTCTTCATTTTTGATGGGAAGCTACTTGAGGATGACACTACACTGCACCAATATGGCATCACAGCAGATTGTACCCTTTACATGTGTGTACCAATCTGTGTGAAGACTCCAAGTGTGTATTCTCCCACAAGTAGTGCCATCACAGTCACAGTAGATGCCACTGATACCTTTGAAACTGTGAAGGTTAAGATTCAGGGTCAACTTGGCATCTGTCCAGAACAGCAGTGTCTCATTTTGTCTGGTTACCTTGCTGTGGATACAATGTTCCCCACTTTTAAACACTACAGATCATTATTCATTGAAGATTGCATACTGGTGCTTCGCAAGATCATTTTTGTGGAGACTGTTTTGGATAGAACCATCACTGTGTCATACCGCAGAGGTGTTACCATTGCAGGTGTTAAGGCTGTGGTGGAGAGCAAGGAAGGCATCCCAGCTGTAGAACAGCACCTGTTTGTTGACCATGAAGAGTTGGAGGACTCTGTTTCGGTGGCTGATTATATAGGGTGCTCCCTTCATCTCAAGTCAGACTCACCTTCTTGTTACATTCAGAAGCAGCAGTTGGATGCCATTTGCAGGACCCAGTATCAGAAGGCTGTTGAAGACAACCCCGTGGTCTCCCTTCATCTTGCCAAGTGTATAGTGAGTGGACCTCCAGGTGTGGGTAAAACATGGCTGAAGCATGTCCTTCTGGGCCAACGACCCCCTGATAATAGTCCTAGCACCCCGCTGTGCACAAAGGCAGACATGATTGCTGTGAATGACCGTGTGCTTCTGTCTGGATCAGAGTGGACTGTCATCAGCGATGAATGTGGACTCTGGTCTCTGCTGCAGTCAGTTAGTGAGGCCAGTAAAAAAGGCAGTGGAGATATTTCGAATAGTGGCACTGATAATGAAGATGCGTTTTGTGGTAAACATCTAGAAGATGAGGCCACTACTAAAGACAGTGGTAATATTCCAAATAGTGCCACCCAGAGCCATGTTTTTGTTGCAGAAAAGACAGAAGATGCCTTCTCTGAAAATGGTCTTGATGATACTCACTCTGAGCAGGTTCAGGATGAATTCTTGAAACACCATGATGAAGGAACTTTGCCCTTGGATCACGTCCCAATGGAGACATGTGATGCAACTTGTTTAGAAACCAGTATAAAGACATCTGAACATAATGACATGCCCTCCCACCAAATTCCTATGGGTTCCCCTTATATTCAGACTCAGGAAGTGACATCTAATACTACGAAAGTGAAGAAACCTTTGTCTAAGCGAACATCTGTGGACTGGCTTGGGATGCTAGATGTACTGAAAGACAACGATCAACTAACATTTATTCCCTTTCATGACTCTCAATTCATCCAGTTCATTGACACAGGTGGCCAGTTGTCATTTCACGACATCCTACCTGTGTTCACCAACAAGCGCACACCCACTGTTCACCTTCAGGTGTTCAACATGTGTGACCCACTCATGAAGCATCCCACAGATCAACTCAGAATGGAGCACGATGGACCACTGCACTCCTTGGAATCTCCTTTCACCAACCTGGAGCTAATTGTGCGCTCATTGTCAGGTATTCATTCCATGGCTGATAAGCCTGTGTTGCTGCACATTCCAAATGATACCTGCCACAACTCAAACTACCGAATGATCCTTGTTGGTACACACAGGGACCAGCTGCAGCCTACTCTTGGGCAAAAATTTAGAGCACTGTTCAGAGGTTGCTCTGGCACTGATGTATTCATTAGTGATATTGATGAGGCATTACAAAGAGCGTTCAGGGATATGACTTTCAAGAATGAAATTGTTCATACCAATGTCCAGCAGATTTTCTTCCCCATGGACAACACTGCATTTCAAAGGCCTAATGTTCCAGAGGTGGAAAGGGCACTGCAGCAAGACCTCAGGGAACAAATATCAGCAGCTTGTAGACTGCCTGGAGCCAAGCATGATACACCAATTACCTGGATGCTCTGTCAGATGCTCCTCAACAGCCAAAGTAAGGAGAAGCCCTTCTACATTTACAAGGACCTTCTCTCTCTGTGCTTGAGTCAGGGATTTGTCAGGAGCCAGGAGGAGTGCATTGCCATGGTCCAGTTCTTCCATGACCTGGGTCTCTTCTTCCACCAGCACAGTGGCTTGCCCAGTGAAGTTGACCACTTGAGGGTGGACAACTCCCAGTGCACCTGTCTGGTCTTCATTGACCCATCCTTCCTCTACCGCAACATCTCAAAACTGTACCATGTGCAGTTTCAGAGAACCACAGGAGGACCACGTCAGAGGTTGAAGATGGAAGGCATCTTGACAGGCAATACATTGGGCGAACTGGACATTGATGGCAGGCTGGACGCACGGTGGCTTCTGCACCTCCTTATGGAGTTGGGCATCACTGCAAAACTTCCAACCAAAGTGGCCACGTGGTCTGCTGAGGAGTATTTCCTTCCTTCCATACTCCCCCCTACTGGTAGGGAGTGTCCTCCACAGCGAAGATGTCAGAAAGGACCATTTTTAGTTTCCTTTAGGAACAAGAACTACATCCCATGTGGTGTGTTCCCCACTGCAATCACATACTTCCTTGGCAACAACCCGAAGTGGGAAATTGTACCAGTGTTCACTTGCAGAAACTACATGTATTTCAGAGTTGTCACTAACTACATTGAGCTGACGGAGACCAACAGCTTCATCAAGATGGTGGTCTCCAGTGACCTACAAGAGATTAGTCAGCAATCCTTCATTGCCCAGCGAGACGCTGTCCTCACTAGCCTTGCCCAATCCTACAAGAAGCTGTATGATGTGGAGGACACCACTGGAGTGCTCTCTGTGGGAGTGCCATGCCTTGTTGAAGACCATTCTAGCACTGACAGCCATTTTGCTCACCTGGCTTTGTCCGATAAAGAGCTGTGTGCACAGTGCGGCGAGCAAAAGTGCTGGACGTCTTTTGTCTCTTCGGAGCAAGCTGCATTGTTCAGTAGCTTGGAACATCCTGTAAGTTTCTTCTCATACCCACTACATTGTTGGTTGCATGACAATAGTTGCCATTAGCAAAGCCTATCCCCATCTGTTCCAGGCTGTCCTTGAAGAGCAGCATGTGGGAAAGATATTGTCACCTACTGTTGGAGGGGAAGGCCACATAATGTTGCAAGGTGAGGTGGGATACTCACTCTGCCACTAGCTTAATTGGGATGTCATTATGGGTATTTTGGAGGCACTTCACTCAGGCATACCCTTTTATATGTATTTTTTATGTATTTCTATGCATATAAATATTATAGTTCTAACAAAAGGTAGTAGATTTGTCAGTTAACTGCAATGTATCCATGTGCATAATGAGAGTGAGTGAGAACTCATCATTATAGTATAGAGGAAGTACAGCTGTGGCAATCACCTAATGTAATGGAGTCATTCAGTATTGGGAAATATCTGTCCAAATCACTGCTGGTTATAAATGGTTAGGAAAGTTCCTTTTGCCTTTTGAAGCTGTCCCTACTATCCTATTGGAATTGTCGGTTGTTACCAAATTAATCGAATCGTACCAACATGAAGTGGTGATGAAACACAGTGGTGGCAGTGGTGCACTGTCCAGTCTACCTTTCACTGCAGGTTCGTCAGAGAGACAGACAATGACAGGCAAGGTTAACAAGGATGTCATCTTGCTACAGAAGGTGTACGGTGAGTTGGTTATCCTTATAGATGTATATCGCTAATGAGGAAATGTGTGATGTTTCTTTATTGTCTTTTTTGCAGATCATCCCGACCATCTCATGCTCTTCAGGAGACATGTGAGCAGAACAGCTGCAGACAATGGTAGGGCAGTTCTGGAAGGCGTGAGGCTCCTCACAGACACAATAGAACCATGTTTTGAGAATCATCCCCGAAACACAGAGGCAGCAGTGCAGGCTGGCCTGACCAAGTGGATAAAAGGCAAGGGCCGCCAACCTCCCACTTGGGAAGTGCTGCTTGGTGCAATGGAGTATGCACAGATTGGGCAACAGCACATTCAACATCTCAAGGCTGACCTCGGCCTTTGCTGAAGGTACTTAAGATGCAGTGGTACTAAGCCACATGTCACGTGTGTACTTCAGAGTACAGCATGTCGTGACTTAGTACGTACTTTTATCCACCACATGTTAGTACAATATAATATGTGCTAAATCTCGACAAAATTTGTATGCAAGCATATACCTTCGGAGGAAAGCGAGACGCATCCATTGTTCATCTGCCACGGTGTTTAGTAGATTGTAGGTGCTAGCTTTGGCGAGATTCGTTTGTAAACTTGCCACCTCAGGTATAAAGCGCTTGTGAAGAAATATCTACTACTCACCAACCATGATATTTATGAGTGGGAATTGTTCACCTTTGGGCTGAGGAGAGAATATTACCTCTATCGTGAAGATTTTTTCATTTGAAAGACGGTTGATGACTTGGACTTTGGTGCGCAAGTGGTATTACGCTGGCAGGATATTAGCTGCTTGGAAGACAAACACTGCAGAGGACAACACACTCAAATTCAGAGTTACACGTCATAATGCGGTGTGAAGAAGGACATGCAGCCATTTTCTGGAGTGGAGAGTCTTTTAGTGTGTATTATGATGTTTCTTTAGGACATTTCATTGGGACGGTTGTGCTGAGTGGTATGGTATTAATTTGAGTGTGGGTCTTTGGTAATAAAAAATGTTGTGACAGCAGCTGATTCAGTATAAGTTGATGACTTTTCTAGAATTTCACCAAGGGGGAAGTTGATTCCAGATTCTCATGGGAAGTTAGGGTGAATGGAGTTTGTCCTGATTTGAAAGGAATTTAGCTTTTGTGTTGTAACTTATGAACAGATTGATATTCACTAATGTACTTGCATTTTCTTCCAAAGCCTCTTCCTCTAGACCAAATTCTGTTTAGTGCTATTTGACAGGATTCGCTGACTGCGGCATTTCTCACTCCAGGATGCATCTGTCAACTTGCAGTGCATGGTACCCAAATCTACAATAGTTCAGATACCAACTCTTGCATAAGGTGTTCTGATCCATTGCTAACAGGAGAGAAACAGAGAAAACTGTAACCATAAAAATTGGTCATTACTGAATCAACTTTGATCTAACGTTCCAATGTTGATTCTTCGATGATTGATTTCTTTACATGCTGCGATTAGACTGTTGTGTTTCAAACGAGTTGTGTTCTCTGCTCATTTCACCTGCAGGTCTCCCCCTCCTCTTATCATTGTCATTATTACGAAACTCAGCATTATACGTATTATGCAACATCTTTGTGCTACACTTCATTTTATTTTCTTGTGTGTTGTCCCTTGACGTCCATATTTTATTTATGTCCATGTTTAAGCTTACACAAGGCCTGTCTTTGCAAGTTTGCGATGACATGCTGTTTGCCTGTTTCTCCTCATGTACCATCAACAAGTGTAGCTGATAGTGTTACTTAGCAACATGCTCACACTCTCAACCATTGTATCATTGCTTAATGACCAATTTTATTTTGTAATTTTTGGGTTTCTTTATTTGCATCCAAGACAGCCAAGGCAATCCCTCTGGATGTAGTAACCTGTTACAGAGTTGAGAATGTGAAGGCCCTCGTCATTTTGAAGAAGACATACGTACCTGTAAAGCAGCGCCTCACTTTGAAGACACTTCAGGATGGACATAATGACTGCAAAGCAGACAGTGCTTCTAGCCCATATTAATTGCATCCTATGGCTTTGTAGAGACTTCATCACAGGCAAGGATATTCCTCTGGGAGTGAACTGAGTGATGGTTGAGAAAGCGAATGCCAAAGTACAGCAGTCAATTGTCTTTCACATACCAGCATTTGCCAATGAAAACTTGAAGACGGCTCACACAGTTAGTTACGCATTATTCTCTGTTGGGCGTTTGCTGCTGTAAAGCCACAGACTCTGACTAACAATACAGTGCAGTGCGAGTTGCTGCTCCATTCTCTCTATGCTTTGGCTGGCTAGAGCGCTGTTCACAGGTTGCTCCAGCACTGATGTGTGCATTGGTGATGTTGGTGAAGCATTGTAAAGGGAGTGGAGGTACACGTGCTGTTCCTTGGAGAGTACTGCATGTTCAGTTTATTGTGTACCAATGGCCAGAATATTTCCCCATTTACTATTCCTAATGTCCCTGAGATCCTTACAAAGGTCATTGCTGAATGTACTCTGGTATGAGTATCCAAAGCTTGTAGAGCCAAGCTGGAGCCACGCTTGCCGCACCAGTTTACAGCCAAATAAGGTGTGAAGAGAAGCCTTCTATGATAAGTGTGATCTTCCTGAACATCTCAACGGTGTATCGTGTTCAATTTCAGATGAAGCTGAAACAAACAGAACATATAGCCCTCCTAATTGTCTGTCTGTCTAACTGTATGAAGTGGAAGTTGACCCTATCTTGGACTGGGCGCGTGGCTTGGCTGCCCCAGTCAAGTGGTATGCAAAGCTTGTAGACTTCCTGGAGCCACATTAAACCTGGATTCTCTGTCAAATGCTCCTCAATTATCAAAAGGTAAAGAGACGTCAGTTTTGGCCTTCTTGAACATCCTGTTCACTTTCGTACAAAGTTGATGGACCAACTAACCCTCCTATCTAGATACTGTATAAACACTTGACCTTGTCCCCTGTCTGGCAAGGCAGTGTCTCCTTCACCTTATGGTGTCACTGGGGGTAGTGGGCAGGCTGCCCCAGTCAAGTGGACGGCAGTCTGCTGAGGTTTACTTGGCTCACTCCGTCCTCGGACCTGCCACTGCAGGGAGATGTCCCACTAAGAGGAGTGCAATGGACTCCTTTGTCATTTCATTCTCTGGTAAGGAAACATTCCAAGTTGGGAGTGTTTCCAGCCGCAGTCACTTGCCTACTTGAAGACTGAAGGTGGACTGTGGTCCATAAATTGTTCCTTCGTACACTGGTGGGAACACGTTGATTTCAGTGGAGTCCTCGCAGTGAGAGGGTCTTGTCTAGTTCAGAAGCATAAGGATTGTATGTACGTACTTACACAAGTATCTGTTCTGATGGGACATTAACCCTTGCTTGGCAGGTAGTGGCTCCTAAGGTGTTACTGAGAGAGTGACTAGGCTGCCCCAGTCAAGTGAATCATCTACTGAGGCGTACTTTGAGGTAATTCGGTCGCTCAGCACTCACAAGCATTGCAAGTGGAATGTTCTCAGCTGCAGTCACTTGTCTATATTTCAGACTGACTGTGGATCATTGTCCGTGAATTCACTTCTGCAGTAATAATGCTGTACTTCAATGTTGGCACTGGCTACATTGAACTGAGAGAGACTAGCAGTTGCTGAAGATGGCAGTCTCCAATGAACTACACAGCACTGGCCAATACTCCTTTGGCTCCATTGTACTATAGTCTGCCAGAATCATTCCAAAGGACATGTAACATGAAGAGGATGTCCGTGGGTCCTCACAGTGAGAGGACCTTGCTCGCTTCAAGACACAATTAAGGATTTACTGAACCTTTTAAACTTACTCCAGATTGAGAGAATCAGCAACTTGCCTAGTAAAGGTGGATCTACCTGTCCTAATGGAGGAGCAGAAGGAACTGTGGTGGATGGTGTAGTGTGATCTTCCTGAACATCTCAACGGTGTATCGTGTTCAATTTCAGACGAAGCTAATGAACCAAACACAGAACATATAGCCCTCCTAATTGTCCTACTGTATGAAGTGGAAGTTGACCCTATCTTGGACTGGGGGCGTGGCTAGGCTGCCCCAGTCAAGTGGACAGCAGTCTGCTGAGGTGCACTTGGCTCCCTCCATCCTCGTGCCTGCCACTGCAGGGAGATGTCGCACTAAGAGGAGTGCAATGGACTCCTTTGTCATTTCATTCTCTGTTAAGGAAAACATTCCAAGTTGGGAGTGTTTCCAGCCGCAGTCACTTGCCTACTTGAAGACTGAAGGTGGACTGTGGTCCATAAATTGTTCCTTCGTACAGTGCATGGTGTACTCTACTTCAGTGTTGGCACTGACACGTTGAGCTGACAGGGACCAATGCAGGTATTGCAAGATGGTCTTCTCCAATATGTACACAGCACTGACCAATTACCCCTCGTCTCTCACTGAGATGCTGTTTGTGCTGGCCTTTCTGAGTATTTCAAGAGGATGTGTACGGATGAAGGTCGTCACTGGAGTCCTCGCAGTGAGAGGGTCTTGTCTAGTTCAGAAACTCAAGAATTGGATGTACAGTACTTATGCAAGTATCTGTTCTGATGGAGACATTAACATTAGACATTATTATTTGGACAGGGAGTGTCTCCTGCACCTTATGGTGTCACTGGGGCTAGTGGCTAGGCTGTCCCAGTCAAGTGAACGACAGTCTGCTGAGGTGTACTTTGAGGTAATTCGGTCCCTCAGCACTCACAAGCATTGCAAGTGGAGTGTTCTGTGTGTGCTACAGTCACTTGTCATATTTCAGACTGACTGTGGATCATTGGCCATGAATTCACTTCCGAATTAATAATGCTGTACTTCAATGTTGGCACTGGTTACGTTGAACTGAGAGAGACCAACAGTTGCTGAAGATGGAGGTCTCCAATGAACTACACAGCACTGGCCAATACTCCTTTGGCTCCATGCCATTGTGCTATAGTCTGCCAGAATCTTTCCAAAGGACATGTAACACAAAGAGGATGTCCGTGGGTCCTCACAGTGAGAGGGCCTTGTTCATTGAGGAACACAATTAAGGATCAACTGACACTTTCAAAAAGCTTACTAAGCTACAAAGAGAATCAGCAACTTGCCAAGTAAAGGTGGATCTACCTGTCCTGATGGAGGAGCAGAAGGAGCTGTGATGGACACATCTTTCATGTAAGCTCCCATTTTTAGTATTATATGCACATAATTTACACACGTGTACATGTACTTGCATCCTTCTGCCTTTAACTCTCGCCATCAGCTGCTGTGGTGTTGACGAACTGTGTATTGTACCCCCCCCCCCCCCCACACACACACACAATGGACTGTACACACACATGTATCTGGTAGGGTGAACGAGGAGTGCAGCAGGGAGTACTGACAGTGCCAGTGCCTGTGCCTCTGTGAAGGTGCCTACCTCCATTTGGTAGGACCCATTTAGCCCTTCGAGTATCATGCGTCTGCTCGTGACCTCCAATGATCCACCCAGCACTGGCGAAGGATCATTTCAAACGAGAGGACCTTGTTCATTTGAGGAACAACAGGGTTGAATGAGAGTTTTGCCTAGCTTACTCTCTCCAGACTGAGAGAAGCAACAACTTCCCGAGTAAAGGTGGAACTATGTATCTGTCCTGACGGAGGAGCAGAAGGAGCTGTTGGTGGATGGACACATCCTTCATGTGAGCCTCCATTTGTTAGTATTATCTGCATGTAACTGTACCGGATTGCATCAAGTTAAGTGAAGTGGACATTCTGATGTACATCATTCTTTTTCTGAGACCATACACACAGTTATACAATTCTGTTGCAACTGCCCAGTGTCCCAGTCTGTGCTCTGCCCTGCAGCCCATTGTCAGAGAAGCTCCTTCAGTTCTACACTGTGAGCAAGGATGGACAGCAGTGGAAAGCCGTCTGTCATATGTACCAGGACATAAATCAAGATGGCTACTGGCGCTGCTACGTAAAGCCTATACTTTAGTTCATGAAGTGAGGATGGACGCTGTCCACAAGCTCTCATCCGGTGTGTGCCTGACCCTCCGTGCACCTTGGCTAAGTGTTCTCAATGCACAAGAGGCTGGGTGTCACTGATTATGTGAGTACTTCCTGCTCGTGTGTGTTGTGCATGCCCAACGGGTGTACTGTGAGGGTGGTACAAGAATGTTGCTTTTTGCTGAACCCAATAAAACCTGTATCCTTGGTAGCACGTTTCACATGACTGGCACATCTGCAGGTACGTATTCCACACTGGCTACCCCAAAATGCTTCTGTGGAAGGATTGCGTACATCCACACTGGCCAATACCCCTTTGGCTCCATTGTACTATAGTCTGCTGGAATCATTCCAAAGGACATATAACATGAAGAGGATGTCTGTGGGTCCTCACAGTGAGAGGGCCTTGTTCATTGAGGAACACAATTAAGGATCAACTGACACTTTCGAATAACTTACAATCACCTGCTTCCTGGTAAAGGTAGATCTACCGGTTCTGATGGAGGAGCAGAAGGAGCTGTTGGTGGGTGATCATTCTTCCTGTAAGCCCGTGTTTTGTTAGCATTATATGTGCATAATTTATACTTACATATGTACGTATCCTTGTATCCTTCTACCAGCTGTATCGTAGCTGGACAATCATTCTTCCTGTGAGCCCCCATTAATATGTGTATAGTAGGTATATATTTGTACATAGCTACTAGCATCCACAGTGATCATCCTGTGACTCGTACCATCTGCTGTGTGGTATTGTCAAACTGTTTATCCCCCCCCCCCCACACACACATCACACATGTACAGTGTCTAGTAAGGTGAGCGTGGAGAGCAGCATGACCGACAGAGCGCCCCCACTGACAGTACTGAAGTTGAGGAGGTCTCAAGTGAGTCACTCGTTTGGAGTTAATGTCCATCAATTTCTGCTTGTTCGGTTAGTTTGACTGCAAAGGAATAGACGTACAGACTAAGACCCTACGCCCCAGACCTAGACACAGAGTAATCTCCCCTGGGATTGTCATTCTTGGTGTAAGGGGGGCAGACTGCACCCCACGCTATGAGAAGTCCTGTCACGTGATCTGTTCCTATCATGTGACCGGGGAAGGTTCCTATCATGTGACCGGGGAAGGGTCCTGTCATGTGACCGGGGAAGGGTCCTGTCATGTGACCAGGGAAGGGTCCTGTCGAGTGCCCGAGGAAGGTTCCTGACGTGTGACTAATAAGGGTTTGTCACGTGATGCCTGCTTGGCCAGTAATGTGGGTATTAGACCTTTGACCTTTGACCTTAACCCTAATGGCATTAAGATTCACGAGCCTGGTGGTACAACCCACAACCACTTTCACGCCATCTTTAGGATGACAGAGATTCTAAGGAACAACTACACAAAATTACAAAACTACACAGGTCCACAAAGGGAAAAAAGCAACAAAAACGAAAAAAAAAAACGCTAGTCAGCCGACATCAGGAAATTCTACTAGGCATGAGGGGCCACTGTGCGCATGTGAGGGCATGATTATATGATTGTGCATGCCCAGTTTGGTATGAGGGAGGCAGCGTGGGCAGTTTGAACTCTCGGCCATTAACTACGTTCAATTGTTTTAACACAAACTCACCCGCATGACGACGATGTTGACTTTGATGCAATACCCTGTTGCTAGGGTGGCTAGCAACACAAAAGCAAACCTTACATTTAAGAGGTATTAGGAGTTTTGTTTTACTTGCGCTTGTAGGATTCTTCTACGTCAGCTGCACCATTTACATTTGTGGCCTGAATGGTTTGATTGGATTTGCTTATGCATGTATGCTTCGTGTGTCATTGTTGGATGGAGTTTGGTATTTGTGATAGCGTGGACTTTGGTGTTTGTGTACAGGAGAACAGGAGACATCACGATGACTGCTAGTATTGTACATTCATAAGAAGTGTGTGAATTGCACCTAGGGAGTTAAATTTGACATTCCCTTGTACTGCCTCTAAAACCATGTGTACCATGTTTCGACTGTGGATTGATTGTTGAATGTCTTTGTGTCTTGCCCTGCCCAGCAATTAGTGAACTACATTCAGTTCTACATTGTGAGCAAGGCTGGATGGCAGTGGAAGGTCTTCTGTTGTAACCTGGGCGTAGGGAAGATCTTATTGGCACTGCAGTAGCCCAATACTTCAGTAGCCATCCATGAAGTGATGGTGGAAGCTCTGGACATGTTCTCATCTGGTGTATGTGTGTGACCTGCTGTTTACCACACTGAGTGTTCTCAGTGCACTTGAGCTGCTGGGTGTGACTGAGTATGCAGAGAAGCTCACACAAGTGTGTCATGTTCAGGGAAGAACTGGACCTTGTTGTGAAGGGGATTGAGTGATGCGAGGGATTGTGAGTTCTTCATGTGTGTGTGTTGTGCACATCCATGATATGGTGTGCTGACCCTGTGTACCAGGCTGTGTGTTCCCAATGCACAAGATCGAGGCTGGGTGTCACGCCCACTTTCAACTCCTCTTACTTTGTGGTAGTTTTGGGCATACGTGACCACACGTGCATACAGATGATACAGCATCTGAACTTTTGTGATAAAGAAAAGAAACATGCACTGGTTTCCACTCCAAAAGCAAGAGCAAGTAGACTTCCAGGAACATTAGAGGTAGAGAGATGGTACGTACATCTGATGTGGCATGCATGTGTGCACTCAGCTGTACAGGCCTGTAGTGGGTGTGCGGGCCACTGTACTATGTGTGGGCACAGCCCATGTACATGACACTGGACCCTCCTCCTCCTCCTCAGGTGCCCACCACTACATTGATGTTATGCGTAAGGCAAGATGTTATTGGCACTGCCAAAGCGTATTCTTTGGGAGCCATGAAGTGATGATGGAAGCTCTCTGTAAGTTCTCATTCCGTGCGTGCCTGACCCTCCGTGTACCAGGCTGAGTGTTCTCAGTGCACAAGGAGCTGGGTGTGACTCAGTGCGCAGAGACGCTAAAGTGTGTCATTTTCAGGGGAGAACTGGATCTCGTGAAGCGGATTGAGGGATTGTGAGTACTTCCTGCTCATGTGTGCGTTGTGCACATCCATGGCATGCACTGTGAGGGTGGTGGAAGCCCTACTTGGTGGGTGCTGTAAATGCCCACAGCTTCAATGGTCCAACGTGCAGTCACCTCTGTGTCATGTGCAATGGCTGTCCGTTACATTGGGCTGAGTGGTAAGTGTACAAACACCTCACCCCACCTCACACTATCACACCATGTCGCACCCCACCCCACCTCAGTATATAGCAATGATAAGTGACGTGTCTGCATGCAGCATCAGTTTGAAATGCTTGCGTGGACAGTTATAGTGTAGAATGTATAAATGAGTGTACAGTACATAAGTGATTGTTCACTGCTGATCGGTCACCCTGCCCTCCCATGCAATCACGTCGATCGGCACGGAGGGGTAGATAGGATGGTGGTAGCTGGATCGTGAGCCGCGGATGCACATGATCGCTGATCTCAAGAGTGAGAAGCTCAGGCGGCATCGGATCCACCCCATTGTGGTTGAGTAGGATTGGCTGCTCTTCTCTGAGATCATGCTTGCCAGCCGCTTGTAGACAATCTGTGCAGCCGGACCCATACCTCCAGTGGCAGAGAAAACAAGGGGAGCAAAGCTGCCCCGCTCTATCTCCCTGATTCGCTGGTCATACGATCTTCGTTTTTCTTTTTCGTGCTTCCGGTAGCATGCTTCTAGGGAGGAATGACGGTTGCTAGGCGCGTGGGGGTTGAACACCCTTACATCGAAAAATGCGTCTTGCCGTTGCTCTCCCCAAAAGCCCTGCGCTCGAACATCCAGTCTTGCACTGTCCTGTCTGTTGGCAGAGGTGTATGTCAGATTCTCACCAATTAGTGGCTGCAGCTCTGGTTCAGTCTTCACATTCGGGCACACTTCCGTGAGAAGCTTTGCAGTGAGATCTCGTACTCATGTTCACATTCTTCCTGGGGGTTTGCAACACCGAGGCCACCGAGACGGGGAGGCAGCGCCAGAACACCCCTCACATGATCATTCAAGTCGCTTTTGCTGGTGAAGGCCGGTATGAGGCGGGTACGGATTGCTGTTTCTAAGGGCGAGAGCAGATTCCTTAGGCTTGGGATTGTCCTGAGGAGGAACTTCCATTTGTGGCTTAGCCCATGGGTGTAAGCGGCATAGGCAGCATGCGGGTGGGTTTTGGCAATCAGTGCCAACTTCTCGATTTCAGCTGTCCACTCTTCAACCTTCCTCTTCACAAACTCTTCCGAAAAGTCTGCTGACCCAATGGCCGCTCCCAGGTACTGCTTCCCCTCGGTGGTGATACTAATGCCTGTGTCGCCAAAGGCATCCTGGGCTGTTCATGTCTTTCCAGGGTTGGGGAAGTATCCGTACTGGGGCCCAAGCTGTGAAAGTCTGTCCCACCATGACTTGAGGTCTTGCAGTTCTCCACCAGCTGAGGCATCGTCTGCGTACCAGCACTGATTTACCTCAGGGTTGAGACTGTCGATCAGTGGGAGGACGGCAAGAGCAAACATGGCCATGGCCAGTGGGTCCCCTTGTGTGGTGCCCTCGCACGAGGGGATGACTTCTCCGCCTATGAACATGCTTGACTCCTGCCTGTAGGTGTTGGTCAGTATTGTTGCAAGGCTAGGACAGCTGCGATGGATGTTGATGAGCGCTGCTCTGCGATTGAGCTTGTTAAATGCGTTTGTTGCATCAACTTGAAGGATGGCTTGACACGATGGGGTGTCAAATACGGTTGTCATCGCATGTATGGCAGCCTCACACCCTGACTGTTGACCCACACACAGTTGCTTCACTCCTGCTGTCTTCTTTGATAATTGACAGGATTGCTTTGCCAATTATCCTCCTGGACACTTCTCCAATCCCAATCGGCCGGACGCCTGGCTGTTTGTCCAGGGCGACGAGTCTACAGGAGATCAATGCCTTCAGGCCAACTGGGTCAACATAGGTGGTGCAGAGCCGACGACTGACAGCTGCAATGGCATCACACAAGGCTCTAGATGCATCATGGAAGGAGGTGCAAATTCGTCTCCATCCCAGAGCATCTATGCCGGAGGGACCCGCTGCACCCTCGGTACGAAGTGCAGTCGCCCGGATGAGATGGCCAGTGAGGCTTTCAAACACGATCGGGTGTGTTGGCTGAGGTGCACCATCTTTGGGAAGCAGAGTGGACACGGTGACTGGTCTGCCCGCAGGATGCTTCTTATGGAGGATGTTACGTACTGTGTCAGTACCGCTGCTCGATGAGACAACTTTGTCAAGTGGGAGGGGAGTTCCTTTGGGGTCGGAGGTGAGGAGGCGTACAGCTGACTTCACTTTGCCATTCATCATGTGGTTTGCAAACGTCCGTGCATCATGGGTGTTGTTGTCAGCATATGGGCCAAGGCGTTGCTGGATGGCGCGGCCCTCATGAAGCAGGCTGTCAATGTCTCCATCTCGCCACAGCTGCATCCTCCTTTCCACACACTTGACATGGTCTCTAGCTTTTGATCCTCGGTACGGCTTCTGCAGGATCAAGGGTGGTAGAGTCATGGCAGCTGTGAGAGCAAACGATTCAATTTGCGACTCTTCAGCATACGAGAGGTAGAGGCGGGCCATTTCAGCGACAAATTCCTTCCCAGCTTTCCCGGAAGGTACACTGAACACATTTCTCCGCCAATGCACTGTTTCTTCGTAACAGCTGTTCACTTTCAAACAAATAGCTGGACCGTCAGCCGAACCCCACCTGTAGGCATGATCGACTGTACTTAGAGGGGTGTAGGGGGGCAACAGATCTGCTGTACTGGCAACTGCGCATGCATCCGAGGTCTCGTGTGGATCTCCTGCGCGATCAGTGTTCCCAATCAAGGTCTGTGTAGGCTGTTCGGGTGATGTGACCAGTGACGTGGCCTGTGGCAGCGCGTTCCCGGGCGCAGTCGATTCGGCATGATCAGGTGATGTATCAACGGGCAGATCCCTTGGTCCGGTATTGCGACAATGTCCGCGGCGTAATGGAAGGCAATTCGTGCAGATTTCTCCGTTTTTCGCACATCTGCAGCCTCTGCAACTCCCGCTGCCGTTACACCGACAACATGGCATGGTATCTCGAGAGTATGCAAGGCAAACAGGGGGAATCGAGGAACGGTGGGAATCAAACAACGATGAGTCAATCCACCTCACTCCACTTCACTGTGTCCGCCATCTTGTTCAAATCTATCAGCCCACCCCACCTCGCACTATCACACCACCCTGCACCCCACACTACCCATTTCATCCAAGAACTGGTATAAGGGAAACAGGAGCGTCCTAGTGTATGAAACCTAGTGCCTTTCAGTAGGATCTGTTTGTAGTACAAGCACTTTAGTAGTTCATTCCTCCACCTGCGTATGTCTGGCTTCTCAGCCACTGCCCTATCTGACATGCATGTGTGATGTCTCTGTGCCAAACTTGCTCACAGGTACCTGTGACAGTCTGACTTGTCTCCTTCAAGCAAGTCCATCTGTTGACAACAGAGCTGAATCAAGAGATGAAGCAGCAGCAGGGGGCTGCCAGTGTGGAAGGTGAAACCAAAGTAAGCTCACCTCCCCCTCTTCTTGCCTTGAGGTAGTGTCAGACATACGTGGCCACACATACAGCTGTGAGAACATTTCACCTATAACTGGGCCCTGAACCCCTTCCGTTAATGTCTTAGGGGGTGATGCGTTTCATACGTACATCTGATATGAGTGCATGTTTGCACTTAGCTGTACAGGCCTGTAGTGGGTGTGCGGGCCACTGTACTATGTGTGGGCACAGCCCATGTACATGACACTGGACCCTCCTCCTCCTCCTCAGGTGCCCACCACAACATTGATGTTATACATATGTAAGACGAGATGTTATTGCCAAAGCCTATTCTTTGGGAGCCATGAAGTGATGATGGAAGCTCTCTGTAAGTTCTCATCCGGTGTGCGCCTGACCCTCCGTGTACCAGGCTGAGTGTTCTCAGTGCACAAGGAGTTGGGTGTGGCTCGGTATGCAGAGACGCTAAAGTGTGTCATTTTCAGGGGAGAACTGGATTTCGTGAACCGAATTGAGGGATTGTGAGTACTTGGACATCCCACCCCTCCTCACACAATCACACCACCCCGCACCCCTCCCCACCCTACACCACTAACCCCTTCCCCCATTCAAACCAAAAACAAAGGAAATCCTTGGCCCCTTTCATTTGGTGGTGTGTGTTGCTTAGATCTAGTTTTAGTGCCCCACTGTTGGCCTTGCTAGCTGTGTCTCCAGACCAGCTGAAGCAAAGGGAAGGTGAAGAGTGACCTGACGTCGATGTTTGTAGAGGTACCACCAGGTCAATGTGTGAGAGTTGAGCATGGCAGTAGGAAAGCCAACTGCTTCAACTGTTTTGTTTGGTCAAGGTTTCACTGAAGATGATGTCCTTACCATATCATCCAAGAACTGGCATAAAGGAAACAGGAGCATCCTAGTGTATGAAACCTAGTGCCTTTCAGTAGGATCTGTTGGTAGTACAAGCCACTTTAGTTCATTCCTCCACCTGCGTATGTGTGGCTTCCTAGCCACTGCCCTATCTGACATGCATGTGTTATGTCTCTGTGCCAAACTTGCTCACAGGTACCTGTGACAGTCTGACTTGTCTCCTTCAAGCAAGTCCATCTGTTGACAGAGTTGAATCAAGAGATGAAGCAGCAACAGGGGGCTGCCAGTGTGCAAGGTGAAACCAAAGTAAGCACACCTCCTCCTCTTCTCTTACCTTGAGGTAGTGTCAGACATACGTAGCCACACAGCTGTTAGAACATTGCACCTATAACTGATGTGTGTACTCACGTTTGCCCTTTTGTGATGAACCCCTTCCATTAATGTATTAGGGGGTGATGCTTTTCATACATACATCTGATATGAGTGCATGTGTGCACTCAGCTGTACAGGCCTGTAGTGGGTGTGCCGGCCACTGTACTATGTGTGGGCACAGCCCATGTACATGACACTGGACCCTCCTCCTCCTCCTCAGGTGCCCACCACAACATTGACATTGACCCCATGCAGTGCTCGCTCTAAGGCGTTGGTGAATTTGTAGTGAGGAAGGTGCCTCACACTGGGGATGCACTCCCCTCTATGTGCCTGCCATGGTGTGGAACCCTCTGTGATAGCAGTTGCTACCAGGAACAACCACACCAGTGAGTGTCAGGGAGCTCTGCACAAGGTCCTCAGTGAATGGCTAAAGCTCACTCACACTCTCCGTTGGTCGCCACCAGTGGCCAAAGTGACTATTGCATCATTTTGTGTGCATTCATGTTTATATGCATAAACAGGGTTGTATACATATGTTACCTAACTCACAATTGACACTGTCCCAAGCACATATGTTACAGTTTCTACAGTGTTGTATACATACATTGTTTAAAACATGTTACCTACTTTAACTAACAATTGACATTCGTACGTACAAGCATATACATTGTTTAATATGTTACCTAACTCTCAATTGACACTGTCCCAAGCACACATGTTATATGCATGTATTATGTATACTGAGCTGCACATTGCATGTATGTACTGTATTAATTCAGAGCAGCTACTACTGGTGATGTTTGTAAAAGGTTTTTCTATTGCATCATTTAATTAGTTTGTATGCTGTATGTATTATAACGTATTGTACTCAAATCATGTATGCAGATGTACAGAATGTATACTATGTATATAGTATGCTAGCCCAGTGCATGTAATATGTCTTATAATTGTTGCATGTTGATTGCTCATGAACACTAGTTGCCGTGAACAAGTGCTTAAGTTTGAGCGCTTCAACAACCTCAGCTACAAAATTAAAGCACCAATCTTGCACGAGCTCTTAGCAGGAGTTTGGTCTGATGTATATATGGTGTCATGGGTGTGACAGGAAGAGTAGCAGATGAGTGACTGTTGACAGCGCATACGCAGATCAGGTGTATGCATGCAGGGCCCGAGGGTAGAGGGGTGGGGTGGGGTCTGCATGCATGCGTTTGACAATGCTATTATTATATTTAGGCCATGCAACGATGTATTGGGAGGCGATCGCGAGGCTACAGAACCAAGCTACATAGAGCCTGACCAGAGCAAAATAATGATGCGTACAAAACATACATATACGTGTGGTAGACTGATGCAGGTGGGAAAGTCAGTCAATACAGCGCAGTATAGACATGTGGGAGCTTGAGATGTGCACTGCGTGGTTAAACGGAGTGGAAGCTGATCGACTGATCAAGGTTCCCTTCAATCACTATAAAACGGTGTCATCATAGAAATGAGCGAGCCCATACGTAAACAAAGTACATACGCAAAGTGAGTACATATAAGTAGCTAGAATTGGCAACAATAAACTCTTCACACAACTAATCAGCTACAACAAACAAAACAAAATGAAAGTAAATTAAATATAAATTAAACTGCCAATGTAACTTGGCTATCCCCACTACATGTACACATACATTTTACATACATACGTACACGCTTGTTGTGCACAAACATAATGCAAGTACGTAGGTCAGAATGTAATTAGCTAGCAACAATCCTACAGATGTGTATATAGCAAACACTCTCCATGCCTGGCTAGAATGTTGTGAGTCTGTCTTGCTCTTCCACATGCATGCTCGCAGCTGCTACTGGCTGGGGAAGCCCAAGATTTCAACCTGGTGCCAGAACACCCAGTAGGTCTTCCCGTTCAGCAACCACTTGAACTGCGCTGGAGGCTTCAACACGTTGCTCTGCACAAAGACGCCCACGTCACCCTCCTGTATGCTCTCATAGCTCTCCACTGCCCTCACAAGCATCCCCTTCTTCACGGTTCGACTCACATACTCACTGTACTCTTCATTGTTCACGAAATCCTTTCGTTTCTTGTAAGTGAGCTTATCCATTCTCTTGCGTATGCTAGAGACACTCAGTTGTAGTGACTCTTGCAGTGCGCACACCTCTCCCTTCAACTCCTCCACCGTCCTTTCTTTCTCTCGTAGCTCAGTCTTTAGTGTGCCTATCTCAGCTTGCAGTGATTGCATTTCCCCCCGATAGGTCTGCGCCATCATGAGCTGGTGTGTGTGCATGGCAGAGATGTTGTGGTCATCCATTTCACACCGCCTCACTTTATCTTTGCACCCAAAGTCCTGAAAGTCACAGCTGATGTACTCCAATGGGCACTGTCCCCTGTCGTCCAAATGATCGGAAGTGAGCTCATCCCAGGCAGTCTTGTGACCACATTGGGGGCATGCTACAAGTCGCTTGGGACACTCATTAGCGATGTGTGCGACCACATCTTTACGCTCCACCTTTCCGTCGCAGCCCAGCGAGCACTTCATGAGAGCGAATGGACAATTCCTCTCGATATGACTCTTCTCCACTTCGCTCAGTTCTCCCTGCCAATCGCAGCCTCGCGCGGAAAATCGGCAGCGAACCTTCAGGGATCCGACCAGTCGGTCCGTCTTCCTGTCTTCTGTCGTCTTAAAGTGGTCGGCGCGGCACGAGGGACAGGAATCCTTGAACCCCCGGGCTCGCTGCAGGCAGCTGTCGCAGAAGCTGTGGAGGCAGCAGGAGGTCGTGAGGCATTCTCTGAGGACGCCGTGACAAATACCACAGATGAAGTACTCCGGAACGTCCGATGTGAAAGCGTAATCCCGATTACCATGAGAATAACTATGGGTGTCTTGCAATGTGTTTGTGGCAGACATTTTTCAAGCTAGGGGAAAGTCCCACCAAATGACGTAATCGTACTATTTCCAGGTGTATACTAAACGCTGGCACCAGTTGTACAGCACATGCATGCTAATATATATTTATGCTGAGATATATACAAAGTCAGCCGTTTGACAGGCTGGTGACTCTGTTCTGCACAAAGGTGAGAGCAGCATCAGCTGCACATGTTCTGTGAGCAATGACACTCAGCACTAAGTGAAGCCGGGTATAAGACACGTCGAAGGGGGTGGGGCATGACCCCGCCCACTTGTGCAGCATCTGGTAGGCACACTCACATGGACCATATACCACATCATACCTGGTTACCAGTTCGTCAATAGTGGAGTCTTTGAGACCGAGCAACCGGGCAGCCATTTTCCAAACAGAGCAGAAGTGCTTGCACAGACTCAGAAACACATTTATTTGGTCATCCTGAGCTATGATGAGCCTGCCATCTTGGTCAGGTGCTATCGGCATGGAGTGGTTGGGTTGATGAGTCACTGTCCACTGTAGGAACGACGCTAAGAGCTGGTATCCCTTGGTATCATCATCAAGGTCACCAGACAAGAGGTCTAGACTAGACCTGAAAATGAGGTACCTGTCAAGAATGGACACTAAATGTTGGCAGCTCTGAAGTGTAGAGAGACACGTTTGCAACTGGGCAAATGATACAAGTGATCTTCTTGAAACTGCACGGTGGAACAGGTCATACATCTTCTCCCCTACCCCAGACTGCGGAGGAATGCTTTGCACATGCTTCAGCTGCAGCTCATCCAACCCGAGCTGCTTTGCCACATCTGAGAGCATGTTCTCTGGCAGTAGGATGGAGAGGAGCACAAAGAGGTATCGATCTTGAGCCCAAACAACGTCAGTGTCCACCTTCTCCCTTTTGGCAGATGAGGCCTCTGTAGTTTTGTTCTCACGATCAGGAGAGCAGTGGTGTCCTATGAACAAGTAATTAACAGCACACAATACCACGCTTACATAAATTGCACATTATAATCTTATACACAAGTATATTATAGAAAATGTCCAGAAATGTGCAACATAATACGTATATTGTGTGCAATAATATACGTAGGCATAGGAGCCACACTATATCAGTATACACTAAGTCAAACCTTTTTTAGGTCTGTGAAAATGCCTGTGGAGGGCATTACGTACCTTCATTAAATGCTTTGTGAAAAGGCATATTAATAATGTGCAAGTGTTGTCTGCACTCACTCTTCCTGTGTTGACTGCCACACTGCTGATCTTCTTCCTCTCTGTCTTCTCCAATCATGCAGGAGAGGAAGCAGTGGGTGAGTGGGCGGGACCTGAGCACCTCTATCGGGTACAGGAGGGAGAGAGGTGCTCCGCTGTTGCACACTCTGGCAACAGACTTTGGGAAGTAGGTGGCCACTTTGGAGCAGCTTGCGTCTTGTCTTGGCGCAGACGCAGCTACGTTGGTGAGCACCCTCGATGACAGCAAAGCCGACTGCACATTGAACTCTTCCAATAATATCTACAGAGTTAACAGGTCAGCACTTAATTAAGTAGCCTTGTTACTACAGAAGACATACTGTATTCAGAGAACATAGAAGTAGCTATATCAAAATCATATAAATGATATCGTTTTGTATCAATTGTATATAATACAACTAATGTCAGTGCTGTCTGGATATTCGGTCTCTGCGTCTGCCCTAAGGACATGATGAAGGGGTGGTTACCGGCCAATGTATTCTGTCTATATATAGTCTGAATGGAGTGACCCATCAGTTAAATGCATGGAACTGTCTGTTGTCAATGTGGGGGTATGTAGAGAGCTTGATACAGGAGTTAACACCCCACATGCACTTGCCTCCGTCCTGTCCAGCTCCACTGTCCAGCCACGCAGATCTGAAGGAAGCTTGCTCTTCAGACAGAGACTGCGCGTCAGACTTGGGTCCAACTCAAAGCTGAGTGTCTGACACTCACACTCAGCCATATTGGAGTGCATCAGAGCCTGTATTAATGATCAAGTATGCATACATACATACATGTATACATACAAATACCAGCATACACATCAATGCACAGAAAAGTGGAAGAACATGCAGGGGAGGCTAGGAGTTGCCCCCTCCCCCAACCCAATCATGTGCTGCCACACTGTACACATTTACACGTATAGCTAAAATTAATCTGCAGCTGGTGAGAGAGAGAGAGTCAAGACATGCCTGTAGGCTTACATTCAGTGCTTGTGGGAGAAGTGGGGCGAAGACAATATCTGCTGTCCACTCTGTGCGGGTGTGACGGTTCACTGGCTGGTAGACGCAGGCGTACAGAGACATGGAGGCTCCATGAAGTAGTTCCTGGTCTAGCGAGCTGTGGCAGCCATTATGTTCCTGTACAATGGGTGTATCAACATCCATCATATCATCATCTGTGTCCACTGACTGCTGATGGACAAGCTCCTGGCTCATTGGCTGCTCAGGGAAGCTAGTAGTGGCGGGTTTCACTTCTGTGAAGAGGACCTGTTTGCCTGAGGGGCTGTAAGGTGTAAGCAAGGTTGACTGGATCTGCTTGCCTTGTGCAATTGGGCTTTCAACAAACTGAGGGGAATCCCCACTTTCATAACCACTTGAAAGTGACAACTTTCGCAGATCATAGAACAGCTTGGGCATCAAGCGTTTGCTTGCATTGGCTCTGCCCTGGTGACGTTTTGCTGACCAAGTAAATCTTCGTTGAACATATTGCACGCAGAACCTACTGAAGTGACAGACGGGGAGATTGACGTACGGGTAGCCCTCACTGAAGAGAGCCTGTGTCTCCACCTCCACCTTCCCTCTACTGTCAGACACAACCACAGCAGAGGAATAATCTTTCAGGGACCCTTCGATGAATGACAAGCAATGTGGCAGTTCGATCCACACATCAGTGTGAAACTTGTCAACCTTCACTATGTTTGGGGAATATCCCACCTTGGCTTCAAATTCAAACAACCCACTGCAAAGGACTGAGCCCTCAAGCAAAGGAGAAGAGAGAAACTCTCGGATCTCTGTCTCCTCTGTTACCAGCCGAAAGGAGACCTCTACTTGCTCCTCCCCAAAAATGGCTCCAGCAGGGATGTACACCATTACTCCGTAGACCGGTGAGTACAGGACACCGCCAGCAGAGGAGAAAATGGCTGAAGGGTGGTCATTTAGGGGGCAGTGGTACTTGAACAGAGGCATAAAATGTGTCATTTGCTCTGGAGCAGAAGTGGAAACTGCATGGAGGTATATGACATAACATACGTAATATAATGTAATATATTAATGTATAACTTTTATGCATGATTCATCGCACTGTCTAGCAGATTCTAAGTAATTCTAATCGTTTTAGCGATTGTACTTGCCTTCACCAGTGGAGGCTGCTGATATCATGCCTCCACTGATGAAGAAGGCAGTCACTGAACTACTTGGAAAGTAATGGCTTAGTAGTGCATGCAAAACAATCATGACCATTTCCCTATATATATAGCCACTTAGGTCTTTACATACACATGCATATATTATATACGTACATACGTGAATATACAGCATCATACATACATGAATATGAATATGAATAATATGAAAATGATTATAAACACGAATATGAATATGAAAATGAAGATGAAGATGAAGATGATTATGATTATACATGTAGGTGTGTGTATGTATATGAAGCAGACAATGCTGCGCACACAACACAGTGAGTTGGTGCAAGTGAAAGGAGAACGATATCGTAGAGGCTCATTGCTATATGCTTCAGATGATCAACAGTGGTGATGAGCATTCACATAGCAAAAGGTGCAATAATTGCAGTGGTACGACGTTTCGACCACGAAGGTCTTCGTCAGGTTCAGTTTTGTACCTGACGAAGACCTTCGTGGTCGAAACGTCGTACCACTGCAATTATTGCACCTTTTGCTATGTGAATGCTCATCACCACTGTTAATCATGAAAGGAGAACAACCACAGGTCGCCCTACCTAATGTAAACTGTTACCATCCATGCAGTATGCAGTCGAGTGTGGTGTACACATGTGAAAGTGACAGTGAAACATTCATTTCATGAACAGCTACAACTCAAATGAAATACATGACCGAAAGACAAGTTGAGCAACTAGCGACAGTGAACAAGGGTGGTAGACTACCAAAGCAGTGTCCTCGTAAATACAGTAGCCCAATTTTTGCATCCTGGTATATACGGTATTCTATAATAAGTACATACACACACACACACACACATACACACACACACACACACACACACACACACACACACACACACACAAACACACACACACACACACACAAACACACACAAACACACACACACACGCACACACGCACACACACACCAGTAGCCACTGTATGTTCTTCTTCCAAGCTCTTCATGGCCACTCCTGCAGCCTTTGTCAGCGAAGACAGCAGCATATTGTGGCTCGACACAGACGTCGCTGTCTCCTTTAGGGCCAGGAGAAAACCCCGGCGAAGGGATCGATGCTTCTCTCTCGTAAGCAATGTATGGAATGATGCATTTGCATCGCTCTGCGTTTTTCTATCAAAGATACTTCGGCGACTCTCGCTCAGGTAGCCAAATTTCACTAGTACGGGCAACAAACTCTTCAAATGTGTCTTGCAGACAATCGTTTCATGTAAGTCTTCGCGTATAGCCCGCAGTATCCGTTCATCCAGCTCAGCGCTCTGCTCGAGCTCCTTCGATGAAAGCGTTTCGCCTGCAGCCATGCCCAGGTAGAATGTGTAGCTTTTTCCGAGTGAATCCGACCGATATCCCAGGAAATTACCGTATCCCCGTGAAAATACCGCATCCCCAGGGCACATCCCCAACTACTCTCTAGTGTATCCCCCTAGGGAACGCCGTACCTTCTGACAGCTCAGGGAATGCTGTATCCCCTCATCATATATACCATAACAACTATAATTATAGTGAGTATGGTCTCCCTACGCAATACACAACAATATTGTATCCGTTACCTAGGGGATCGTGCATGGGTACCATACTCTATATAGTAAATACAATACGGGGGAACATAAATCAGGTATACAAATCCACAGTGACACCTGACCTAAATAGGCTTCCGATATTAATGCCATCTACAGTGCACTGTAGCTACAGTACCCATGTTCATGGACATAATTAACATATTCATTTGGAAGCAGAGTCCTCTAACGCTAACTCCTCCCTCTACCGTGCATTGAGGGGTTATCAAATACAATTGAACCCTTGTCCACAACTAGCACCATGCAACCGCAGTATGCATACACATGTAACTAATTCGGTGAAATAGAAGGTCAACAGCCATTGCTAATATATACACAACATGCAGTATGTAGCAGTTTATAGTATGTTGTCTATATATGTATAATTATATAGGGGTGCGAATGTTGAAGCAGTGTAATAAACGCCACCGCTGCACCCCCCTGTGTTTTATTCTCCAATACCTTTTGGCGCTTCTCACTGACGAAGCCAAATTTGACTAGACTTGACAGTACTGTGTCCCAATCCGTTTGGTACAGGACGGTGTCGTGCAAATCATCGCGCAGAGCCTTCAGAAGTCGAGCATCTTCCTCTGTGCTCAGTGTCTTGGATACAGCCGCTTTGCCGGCCATATCATGGACCCAATGGGGCGATTTTATCGTAGATCTAATGTTTGTTCGTTTTGGGAATCCATTTCAAAACCACGATTTGTTTATGTCATAGATGTATACCCGGTACCCTGACGCAGACACAAGGAGAATCCAACGGGGACTTCCCCTTCATTACGTCATGCAATATGGCTGTCCCAGCAGACTTCTTTCTCGACTTCTATCAAATGCACACCAGAAATGGCGGCTGTGCTGCCATTTATAGAGGGCGCATGTATCTCTGGGGAGGACAGACGTCTAGAAGGACCACGACAGCAGAAGAATTTGGCTCCGATTCAGATGACAGTGACGGAGAAGCGGATGCAGAAGAGGTTGTAGTACCCGTCAATCTCCCGAAAGAAGACGACTCCAAAAGCGTGATAGATGTATACGACATCGGCGACAAGCTGTGGTGGCATTGCCCAACGCATGGCGAAGTGCCGCGCATGGGACTCGGTTCCCGAATGTGCGTTTTCGGCGAATCCCTCTACTTGTACGGAGGATGGAACCAATATAATTTCAGTTCAGATCTGTACCGACTGGACCTAAGCACGTACGAATGGAAGATGGTTGCCCTGAGCAACGGCATGAAGCCCACCCCAGTGTACCTCACAACGATGATGGTGTACGAAGGACATATCATCACTTTTGGTGGAGTCGGACTGCGAGTGACTGCAGAGAAGTTGGAAGAGAGCGGGGCAGAGTATCATCACTTTAGTAACACACCAAATCCATGGGGGTGGAACAACGAGTACCATGAGTTCAGCATCAAGGACAGTACGTTGATTTTACTCTCAGCAGTTGTGTATGTACGTGCATACATGTGTATTAGACTCTCTTATCACAGCTGCATGTTCAGAACCTGTATTCATATCCAGTTTAATCATTGTTTTCCTTAGGTAACTCTGTCTTGTATTTCTCGTTCTCTGCAGATTATTGGACGGCATACAAATGTACCAACCGCCCGCCTCCTCTCAGTGCCATGGATATGGTGATGATTGACAACCACCGTGCTGTGCTTTACGGGGGGAGGATGCAGAGGATAAGGAGCAATCGTCTGTTCCTGATCAATTTGCAGAATAGGGTGAGGGCAATTGCTGCACTGTGGCACATATAAAAGGACCTCACATTACGTTCATCTAAAGCATTCTTGAATTAGGATTGCTAAAGTGGTGCTACAAGCTCTGTTGTTAATACACTGCTAACTTCTCTAGCCACATTTGCACCGTTCACAATCAGTGTCCTGTGGTCTGCATCTGGTGCGGTCCAGTGGGCCAATATATAGTTCTAAAGGAACTGGCCTCCTTTTTCTGCCACCTTCAATGTCACAATGGTGCTTCAGTGCTTCAGTGCATGTACAAATGAAGCGCCCTGTACACAACATGATTCTTGTATGATTTTATTCCTCATGGTCTGTAATATTGTCATCTGCTTGTGGTGTAATAGAGATCCTCCACCTGTGATCATGTATGACCCCACTGCTCCTGCCCACACGTGTAGGAGTGGCTGGAGCCAGCCCCTCCCCCGGAAGACCCAGCCATCCCTTGGCCGAGCATCAGAACCTTTCACACTCTGTCTTGCCTTCACGATCCCAGCACCGTGGGGAAGCTCTTATATGGGCAGCAGGTACACCAGAAGGTGCTTCTTCTGGGTGGGAAGCACGAGGATGCGTGGATCTCACATGAAGAGTGGCTCTTGGAAATTGTTGAAGACAGAATTACTTGGACAAAGGTGCTACTGCACACAGGAGGGGATTGAGGAGTGTCAGCTATTCAAGATATTTGCATGACGTTAACGTGTTGTAGTTCTTGTGGAAGCAGGTTCACTTGTATGTCCTGCATGCCTTCTGCTGTGCAGTGCTGAAGCTGCTTTGATCCCATTGGCTATTGCCTTCATCCACTCAGTGCAGTGGTGAGAGGTGTGTGAGCCAGTTGCAAATGACCACTGATTAGAGCTTGGGATCATTCACAGCAGTGGTCCCAATTAGACTCGTACCCCTACCCCTCGTATCCCCACCTTCTCGTACCCCTACCCCTCGTACCCCCACCTTCTCGTACCCCTACCCCTCGTACCCCTACCCCTCGTACCCCTACCCCTTGTACCCCCACCTTCTCGTACCCCTACCCCTCGTACCCCAACCCCTCGTACCCCTACCCCTCGTACCCCCACCTTCTCGTACCCCTACCCCTCGCACCCCTACCTTCTCGTACCCCCACCTTCTCGTACCCCAACCCCTCGTACCCCTACCCCTCGTACCCCCACCTTCTCGTACCCCTACCCCTCGTATCCCCACCTTCTCGTACCCTCACCTTCTCGTTGTTGCTTTCGCCCCTACCTGACGTGCAAGACTAGGTCACAATAATGTAATTGTGACCCTGCTCCTACCAGCTGCTGGGACACAGCTTCGATCTGTCCCATCCCTCTGTCTGCAGCTGGATCTGGGTGTCAAGCCTCCTCGTTCCTGGCACATTGCCTGCACGCACTACCCCTCAATGGGGCAGACTGAGGTGTTCCTGTTTGGAGGAAACGTGCACATCAAACCAGACGAAGAGGAGAGGGTGGATGCAG
Source organism: Aplysina aerophoba (assembly GCA_949841015.1). Lineage (NCBI taxonomy): Eukaryota > Metazoa > Porifera > Demospongiae > Verongiida > Aplysinidae > Aplysina > Aplysina aerophoba. Next base: position 5,215,665 of record OX465048.1, on the reverse strand, counting down.
CAGACCTGCGCATACTGACCTGGGGTGGGTGTGCACCTATTGGGGCTGGGGGGTGGGGGATGGGGGATGGGGGATGGGGGGAGGATTAGAACAGAATGTGCAGCTGTGGTATTGGAGTTCACTGGGGTAGACTGTGCACGTGTAGCTGCCAAGGGGGTGGGCTAGGTGAGTGTGGTGCCTAGTGAGCGTCAGGTACCCTATATTGGGTACCTGATTGGGGAGGGAGGCATCATAAACCTCTACTAGGTCTTCAACCAAGCAGTTGATACAGTTGTCAGTTACAAATCCACATACCATGTAAGTACGAAGCAGATCTAGACCCCACACACTAGGCACACCTTAATTAGCTAGTTACTAAGTTCAATGATACTACCTCAGTCTCTAACTTAACTGCACTCATTGACCCATTCCATGCTAAACACAACATAAAAGAAAAGCCAGCAGTGTGTAGGCGTCACAACGACTATCAAATCATGGTTGTGCTAGCTAGTTCTGAATGATATGATATACATGCATATGTAATTCCCTTGTTGTACACGTGCACATGCAGGTGTTGCCAGACTCAGTGAGCTGTCTTTGCCGGCTGCTGCCACACTTCCAGACGGCCACCTGCAGTCCCTGGTTGGCAGAGGGCTGCTCCCAGCAGGTCTGGCAGAAACAGTGATGGACCACAGGAGGAAGATGAGGATTTACAAGCCTCACCCTATTGTCCTCCCTGAATGAGAACTATAGAGCTACAATCATTTGATGATTTCTAGTTCCACTGCACACTGCACTTTGCACTCCGTCTCAAGATTACTGTATATATTACAGACCAACAGATCGATCTTGCACGAGCCTCCACATTTGATTGCTGTGATCAGTGCACGGTGGACAATTGGGACTATTATACTTGTAATACTACTGTATTCACATATCTAGCAATTGGGACTATAATTGTGACACTACCACAATTGGGGAGGAAGAGGTCCGTGTTGCAAACAAACGGACATGGATGAAGATGGATCCGATGAAGGGGCTACAGAGCTGCAAGCTAGTCTAGCATGCTAGCCCCTCTCTACCTCCCGGAACCAGGGTAGTGGAGTGGGAAAGAGCTAGGTTTGTGATGTATAAGCAAACGGAGACAGAGTGGGGCTACAGAGCTAGACAACAAATAAGCAGTAGCTGGCCATGGTATAGCTGAAAGCCTCTGGATCCAGCTGCAAGCAATACTGGAACCTTTTTTACTCCTTAAAGTATGTATAGATATGACGAGGAATTAACTGCATTACAGTCATTTTTGCAAGGAATGAATTGTACATATTATACACTATACATGTACGTATATACACTAACTTAGCAATAATACTACAGTCATAAAAATGAACTATAATAATTATATGCTACATAGTCATAAAAATGCAAAAAGGAAACCTTACACTTTGTGCAAGTACGAAGATACAGGTACGTATATAGCTTGGAGAGGAACGCAGAAAGCCACAGCTTGCGGGAATAAAATATTCAGCTTGTTGACATTAGTGATCTTGCAGAATGCATTTAGATTGAAAATGAATCAAAATGACTCAAAGAGGCCAATCAGCTCTTTGACAGGCCTAGGCTGGTGACTCTGGTCTGCACAAAGGTGAGAGCAGCATCAGCTGCACATGTTCCGTGAGCAATGACACTCAGCACTAAGTGAAGCCGGGTATAAGACACGTCAGAGGGGGTGGGGCATGACCCCGCCCACTTGTGCAGCATCTGGTATGCACACTCACATGGGCCATCTACCACATCATACCTGGTTACCAGTTCGTCGATAGTGGAGTCTTTGAGACCGAGCAACCGGGCAGCCATTTTCCACACACAACAGAGGTCCTCACGCAAACTGAGGAAAGCCCTGTCTCGATCAGCCTCACCTATGATGAGGTTGCCATCTCTATCGGGTTTCATCAGCATGGAGTGGTTTAATTGGTTGATAGCCCACTGCAGGAAGGGCATTAGCAGCTGGTACCCACTGTCCTCATGTGGGCCAGCAGGTGGAGTATCTAGACTAGACCTGAAAATGAGGTACCTGTCAAGAATGGACACTAAACGCTGGCAGCTCTGAAGTGTAGAGAGACACGTTTGCAACTGGGCAAATGTTACAAGTGATCTCCTTGAAACTGCACGGTGGAACAGGTCATACATCTTCTCCCCTACCCCAGACTGCGGAGGAATGCTCTGCACATGCTTCAGCTGCAGCTCATCCAACCCGAGCTGCTTTGCCACATCTGAGAGCGTGTTCTCTGGCAGTAGGATGGAGAGGAGCACAAAGAGGTATCGATCTTGAGCCCAAACAACGTCAGTGTCCACCTTCTCCCTTTTGGCAGAGCTGGCACCAGAAGAGACCTCCGTAGTGCCGTTGTTCTCTGAAGTACTCGTGTAGCGATGTCCTATGCAGTATAAGCGAACAAACACACAATACATACTGTACGGTACCTGACACAAGTTACTTATGTTTTTATGCGGAATTGCCGAGTAGACTTTCCGCAGAATACCGCGCGGTATAATGGGCATTACCAACAGCCGACCTCGGAGTGCTTGCAGGCTTCTGCGCTGCAGATCACATGTCCACCGTATGTTTCTGTCGCGAATAGCTAGCAAGTCGTTCAGAATGATTGCGTACGTAGCAATGAATTCATTGTGTTAGCTGTCTCCACTCGTCTGCCTGTACGTTCTAAGGTCGTTGGGAAATCCTTTCAATTTTGGAAACGTTAAGAGACACAGGCTGTCGAAGACAATTCTTCCTATCTAACATTAGATTGAGATTAAAAACAGTGTCTCTGCTCCAAAATCCGAAAGAATTTCCCATCATCATCTGGAATCAACGCAGTCTGAAGTGCACAAACCCGCTGCAAAGCCTTCCGCAGAATCGGTGCGGGTAGTGCGCAGAAGGGGTGCAGTCGCGCTGCAGATGTCTTCACGGACTTTCACGGAAACCTGCGCGGGAAAACTGCGGAAAACTGCAGAGCCACGTAAGTAACTTGTGTCAGGTACCAGACGTACCATAGTATATAGAACATTTGACCTCACACGCATTGTACTTTGTGACTGTTCAACTGCTTTTATTATGTGTGCATGTGAAAAGTTAAGTGATCTCATTAAATATGCGCATGCGAAAAGTTCAGTGATCTCTTAACATATTACGAATTTGCACATGTTGTCTGCACTCACTCTTCCTGTGTTGACTGCCACCCTGCTGATCTTCTTCCTCTCTGTCTTCTCCAATCATGCAGGAGAGGTAGCAGTGGGTGAGTGGGCGGGACCTGAGCACCTCTACCGGGTACAGGAGGGAGAGAGGTGCTCCGCTGTTGCACACTCTGGCAACAGACTTTGGGAAATGAGTGGCCACTTTGGAGCAGCTTGCGTCGTCTCTTGGCACAGATGCAGCTACGTTTGTGAGCGCCCTCGATGACAGCAATGCTGACAGAACGTTGAACTCCTCCAGAAAAATCTACAGAGATCAGAGACATGCATAATTACTTGGCTCCTGATATATCATTACATGATAGTACAATGTAGTGCAGAGGTATATACAGTTGAATTACTGAAGATGTCTACAGTATGTGTATTGCAATAGCCAACACCACTGAACACCAGTGATAGGAAATTTGCATGAAACTTGCGTTTGGCAACAGGTGCAGGTGGGTATGTAGAGAGCTTGATACAGGAGTTAACACCCCACATGCACTTGCCTCCGTCCTGTCCAGCTCCACTGTCCAGCCACGCAGATCTGAAGGAAGCTTACTCCTCAGACAGAGACTGCGCATCTGACTTGGTTCCAACTCAAAGCTGAGTGGCCGGCACTCACACTCGTCCTTACTGGAGTTCATCATCAGAGCCTGTATCAAAGGAATAAAACGGCTTGGAGGGTACATACGAACAAGCACGAGAAAGGGGATAAACACAGCCACAATTTCATGCTTACATTCACTGCTTGTGGGAGAAGTGGGGCGAAGACAATATCTGCCGTCCACTCTGTGCGGGTGTGACGGTTCACTGGCTGGTACACACAGGCGTACAGAGACATGGAGGCTCCATGAAGTAGTTCCTGGTCTAGTGAGCTGTGGCAGTCTTTATGCTCTTGTACACAGGGTGCATCAACATCCATCGTATCATCATCTGCACCGTTCGGCTGCATAGCACGTTGGTGGACTAGTTCTCTCCTTGTTGTAGGCTGCTCAAAGGATCTACTAGTGACAGTCTTCACTTCTGCATAGAGGGATTGTTCGTGTGAGGAGCTGCTGGATGTAAGTGAGGACGATCGAGTCATAGCTTGTTGGATGTGCCTGCCTTGTGCGATTGGGCTATTACCTGAGCTAGAGGTACCACCGCTTTGACATCCACTGGACAGTGACAGCTTGCAGAAGTCATTGGCCAGCTTAGACATGCTTACATTGACTTTGCCTCGGTGATGTTTTGCTGACCAAGTGAATCTTCGTTGAACATGCAGCACACCGTAATTGGTGAAGTGGCGCACTGGGAGATTGACGTACGGGTAGCCCTCACTGAAGAGAGCCTGTGTCTCCACCTCCACCTCTCCTTCACTGTCAGACACAACCACAGCAGAGGAGTAGTCTTTCAGAGAGCCTTCGATGAACGACAAGCAATGTGGCAGTTTAATCCACACATCAGAGTGAAACTCGCTGAACTTTGCTCCTTCTGACACTGCCTTTGCGTTAAACTCAAACACTCCACTGCACAGGATAGAACCTTTGAATGGAGAATTGAAAATGAATCTTCGAATCTTTCTTTCCTCTGTTACCAGCCGAAAGGAGACCTTCACTTGCTCCTCCTCCAAAATGGCTCCAGCAGGGATGTACACCGTCACTCCGTAGACAGGTGAGTACAGGACACCACCAGCAGAGGAGAAAATGGCCGATGGGTGGTCGTCAAGTGAAACATTGAATGGACATTTGGGCAAAGCTGGAAGTAAAGACACAGTACATGAAACACTCTCACACATACTCAATTTTAACATAATACAAACTTAATGTGTCCGACAAACGCTGACAAAGGTGATCACATACATGATTTGAGAAGGCTCACATAGAAGTGCAAGAGCACTGAAGTAGTAGAAAATAGTATAGTAGCAATAGTAGTAATAAATAGTATAAAAAACTGCAAAAGTACTTGAGTTGGTATAGACCTGAGTGGCTAGGTAGACTCATATCGATCGATTCGTTGTGCTAGCCGGAGCACCGAAGCAGTAATTCAGACATTTCAGCAACCTACGGCTGCCGTCATCAGTGAATAATTGACACTTACAGGCACGCATGTATAAATACAATGGGGCAGTCAGATGATGATGTGGTCATGTGACGTACGTATATGGGTACAGTAATAACTTACTAAACTAATTAAAGGAAAAAAGGAAAAGATGAACAATAGTAATAACACAATAACAGGAGGATGCCAGATGGATGCTAATGAAACTCAAGCGCACACACACACGTACATATGTACACACATGCAAGCACACACACATACACACATACACACACACAACACAGTGAGTTGGTGCAAGTGAAAGGAGAACAACCACAGGTCGCCCTACCTAAGGTAAACTGTTACCATCCATGCAGTATGCAGTCGAGTGTGGTGTACACATGTGAAAGTGACAGTGAACATTCATTTCATGAACAGCTACAACTCAAATGAAATACATGACCGAAAGACAAGTTGAGCAACTCATGACAGTGAACAGGTGGGTGGTAGACTACCAAAGCAGTGTCCTCGTAAATACAGTAGCCCAATTTTTGCATCCTGGTATATACGGTATTCTATAATAAGTACATACACACACACACACACACATACACACACACACACACACACACACACACACACACACACACACACACACACAAACACACACACACACACACACAAACACACACAAACACACACACACACGCACACACAAACACACACACCAGTAGCCACTGTATGTTCTTCTTCCAAGCTCTTCATGGCCACTCCTGCAGCCTTTGTCAGCGAAGACAGCAGCATATTGTGGCTCGACACAGACGTCGCTGTCTCCTTTAGGGCCAGGAGAAAACCCCGGCGAAGGGATCGATGCTTCTCTCTCGTAAGCAATGTATGGAATGATGCATTTGCATCGCTCTGCGTTTTTCTATCAAAGATACTTCGGCGACTCTCGCTCAGGTAGCCAAATTTCACTAGTACGGGCAACAAACTCTTCAAATGTGTCTTGCAGACAATCGTTTCATGTAAGTCTTCGCGTATAGCCCGCAGTATCCGTTCATCCAGCTCAGCGCTCTGCTCGAGCTCCTTCGATGAAAGCGTTTCGCCTGCAGCCATGCCCAGGTAGAATGTGTAGCCTTTTCCGAGTGAATCCGACCGATATCCCAGGAAATTACCGTATCCCCGTGAAAATACCGCATCCCCAGGGCACATCCCCAACTACTCTCTAGTGTATCCCCCTAGGGAACGCCGTACCTTCTGACAGCTCAGGGAATGCTGTATCCCCTCATCATATATACCATAACAACTATAATTATAGTGAGTATGGTCTCCCTACGCAATACACAACAATATTGTATCCGTTACCTAGGGGATCGTGCATGGGTACCATACTCTATATAGTAAATACAATACGGGGGAACATAAATCAGGTATACAAATCCACAGTGACACCTGACCTAAATAGGCTTCCGATATTAATGCCATCTACAGTGCACTGTAGCTACAGTACCCATGTTCATGGACATAATTAACATATTCATTTGGAAGCAGAGTCCTCTAACGCTAACTCCTCCCTCTACCGTGCATTGAGGGTTATCAAATACAATTGAACCCTTGTCCACAACTAGCACCATGCAACCGCAGTATGCATACACATGTAACTAATTCGGTGAAATAGAAGGTCAACAGCCATTGCTAATATACACACAACATGCAGTATGTAGTAGTTTATAGTATGTTGTCTATATAATTATGTATAATTATATAGGGGTGTGAATGTTGAAGCAGTGTAATAAACGCCACCGCTGCATCCCCCTGTGTTTTATTCTCCAATACCTTTTGGCGCTTCTCACTGACGAAGCCAAATTTGACTAGACTTGACAGTACCGTGTCCCAATCCGTGTGGTGCAGGACGGTGTCGTGCAAATAATCGCGCAGAGCCTTCAAAAGTCGAGCATCTTCCTCCGTGCTCAGTGTCTTGGATACAGCCGCTCTGCCGGCCATATCATGGACCCAATGGGGCGATTTTATCGTAGATCTAATGTTTGTCCGATTTGGGAATCCATTTCAAAACCACGATTTGTTTATGTCATAGATACTCCAACTATTGTATGTATAGCCTGACGCAGACACAAGGAGAACCCAACGGGGACTTCCCATTCATTACGTCATGCAATATGGCTGTCCCAGCAGACTTCTTTCTCGACTTCTATCAAATGCACACCAGAAATGGCGGCTGTGCTGCCATTTATAGAGGGCGCATGTATCTCTGGGGAGGACAGACGTCTAGAAGGACCACGACAGCAGAAGAATTTGGCTCCGATTCAGATGACAGTGACGGAGAAGCGGATGCAGAAGAGGTTGTAGTACCCGTCAATCTCCCGAAAGAAGACGACTCCAAAAGCGTGATAGATGTATACGACATCGGCGACAAGCTGTGGTGGCATTGCCCAACGCATGGCGACGTGCCGCGCATGGGACTCGGTTCCCGAATGTGCGTTTTCGGCGAATCCCTCTACCTGTACGGAGGATGGAACCAATATAATTTCAGTTCGGATCTGTACCGACTGGACCTAAGCACGTACGAATGGAAGATGGTTGCCCTTAGCAACGACGTGAAGCCCACCCCAGTGTACCTCACAACGATGATGGTGTACGAAGGACATATCATCACTTTTGGTGGAGTTGGACTGCGAGTGACTGCAGAGAAGTTGGAAGAGAGCGGGGCAGAGTACCATCACTTTAGTAACACACCAAATCCATGGGGGTGGAACAACGAGTACCATGAGTTCAGCATCAAGGACAGTACGTCGATTTTACTCTCAGCAGTTGTGTATGTACGTGCATGTACATGTGTACTAGACTCTCTTATCACAGCTGCATGTTCAGAACCTGTATTCATATCCAGTTTAATCATTGTTTTCCTTAGGCAACTCTGTCTTGTATTTCTCGTTCTCTGCAGATTGTTGGACGGCATACAAATGTGTCAACCGCCCGCCTCCTCTCAGTGCCATGGATATGGCGATGATTGACAACCACCGTGCTGTGCTTTACGGGGGGAGGATGCAGAGGATAAGGAGCAATCGTCTGTTTCTGATCAATTTGCAGAATAGGGTGAGGCGATTGCTGCACTGTGGCATATATAAAAGGACCTCACATTACGTTCATCGAAGCATTCTTGAATTAGGATTGCTAAAGTGGTGCTACAAGCTCTGTTGTTAATACACTGCTAACTTCTCTAGCCACATTTGCACCGTTCACGATCTGTGTCCTGTGGTCTGCATCTGGTGTGGTCCAGTGGGCCAATATATAGTTCTGAAGGAACTGACCTGCTTTTTCTGCCACCTTCAATGTCACAATGGTGCTTCAGTGCATGTACAAATGAAACGCCCTGTACACAACATGATTCTTGTATGATTTTATTCCTCATGGTCTGTAATATTGTCATCTGCTTGTGGTGTAGTAGGCATTCTCCACCTGTAATCATGTATGACCCCACTGCTCCTGCCCACACGTGTAGGAGTGGCTGGAGCCAGCCCCTCCCCCGGAAGACCCAGCCATCCCTTGGCCGAGCATCAGAACCTTTCACACTCTGTCTTGCCTTCATAATCCCAGTACCGTGGGGAAGCTCTTATGTGGGCAGCAGGTACACCAGAAGGTGCTTCTTCTGGGTGGGAAGCACGAGGATGCGTGGATCTCACATGAAGAGTGGCTCTTGGAAATTGTTGAAGACAGAATTACTTGGACAAAGGTGCTACTGCATTGAGGAGTGTCAGCTATTCAGGATATTTGCATGACGTTAACATGTTGTAGTTCTTGTGGAAGCAGGTTCACTTGTATGTCCTGCATGCATTCTGCTGTGCAGTGCTGAAGCTGCTTTGATCCCATTGGCTATTGCCTTCATCCACTCGGTGCAGTGGTGAGAGGTGTGTGAGCCAGTTGCAAATGACCACTGATTAGAGCTTGGGATCATTCACAGCAGTGGTCCCAATTAGACTCGTACCCCTACCCCTCGTATCCCCACCTTCTCGTACCCCTACCTTCTCGTACCCCCACCTTCTCGTACCCCCACCTTCTCGTACCCCTGCCCCTCGTATCCCCACCTTCTCGTTGTTGCTTTCGCCCCTACCTGACGTGCAAGACTAGGTCACAATAATGTAATTGTGACCCTGCTCCTACCAGCTGCTGGTGGCACGCTTCTGTTCCATCCCTCTGTCTCCAGCTGGATCTGGGCATCAAGCCTCCTCGTTCGTGGCACATTGCCTGCACGCACTACCCCTCAATGGGGCAGACTGAGGTGTTTCTGTTTGGAGGAAACGTGCACATCAAACCAGACGAAGAGGAGAGGGTGGATGCAGCAGACCTGCGCATACTGACCTGGGGTGGGTGTGCACCTATTGGGGGTGGGGGGAGGGCGATGGGGGATGGGGGGAGGATTAGAACAGAATGTGCAGCTGTGGTATTGGAGTTCACTGGGGTAGACTGTGCACGTGTAGCTGCCAAGGGGGTGGGCTAGGTGAGTGTGGTGCCTAGTGAGCGTCAGGTACCCTATATTGGGTACCTAATTGGGGAGGGAGGCATCATAAACCTCTACTAGGTCTTCAACCAAGCAGTTGATACAGTTGTCTGTTACAAATCCACATTCCATGTAAGTACGAAGCAGTTCTAGACCCCACACACTAGGCACAACTTAATTAGCTAGTTACTAAGTTCAATGATACTACCTCAGTCTCTTAACTTAACTGCACTCATTGACCCATTCCATGCTAAACACAACATAAAAGAAAAGCCAGCAGTGTGTAGGCGTCACAACGACTATCAAATCATGGTTGTGCTAGCTAGAGTTCTGAATGATATGATATACATGCATATGTAATGCTCTTGTTGTACACGTGCACATGCAGGTGTTGCCAGACTCAGTGAGCTGTCTTTGCCGGCTGCTGCCACACTTCCAGACGGCCACCTGCAGTCCCTGGTTGGCAGAGGGCTGCTCCCAGCAGGTCTGGCAGAAACAGTGATGGACCACAGGAGGAAGATGAGGATTTACAAGCCTCACCCTATTGTCCTCCCTGAATGAGAACTATAAAGCTACAATCATTTGATGATTTCTAGTTCCACTGTACACTGCACTTTGCACTCCGTCTCAAGATTACTGTATATATTGTAGACCAACAGATCGATCTTGCACGAGCCTCCACATTTAATGTGCTGTACTCTTGTGATCAGTGCACGGTGGACAATTGGGACTATTATACTTGTAATACTACTGTATTCACATATCTAGCAATTGGGACTATAATTGTGACACTACCACAATTGGGGAGGAAGAGGTCCGTGTTGCAAACAAACGGACATGGATGAAGATGGATCCGATAAAGGGGCTACAGAGCTGCAAGCTAGTCTAGCATGCTAGCCCCTCTCTACCTCCCGGAACCAGGGTAGTGGAGTGGGAAAGAGCTAGGTTTGTGATGTATAAGCAAACGGAGACAGAGTGGGGCTACAGACTTAGACAAATAAGCTTTAGCTGGTATAGCTGAAAGCCTCTGGATCCTGCTGCAAGCAATACTGGAACCTTTTTTACTCCTTAAAGTATGTATAGATATGACGAGGAATTAACTGCATTACAGTCATTTTTGCAAGGAATGAATTGTACATATTATACACTATACATGTACGTATATACACTAACTTAGCAATAATACTACAGTCATAAAAATGAACTATAATAATTATATGCTACATAGTCATAAAAAATGCAAAAAGGAAACCTTACACTTTGTGCAAGTACAAAGATACAGGTACGTATATAGCTTTGAGAGGAACGCAGAAAGCCACAGCTTGTGGGAATAAAATATTCAGCTTGTTGACATTAGTAATCTTGCAGAATTCATTTAGATTCAAAATGAATCAAAATGGCTCAAGGAGGCCCATCAGCTCTTTGACAGGCTGGTGACTCTGTTCTGCACAAAGGTGAGAGCAGCATCAGCCGCACATGTTCCGTGAGCAATGACACTCAGCACTAAGTGAAGCCGGGTATAGGACACGTCGGAGGGGGTGGGGCATGACCCCGCCCACTTTAGCAGCATCTGGTAGGCACACTCACATGGGCCATCTACCACAACATACCTGGTTACCAGTTCGTCGATAGTGGAGTCTTTGAGACCGAGCAACCGGGCAGCCATTTTCCACACACAACAGAGGTCCTCACGCAAACTGAGGAAAGCCCTGTCTCGATCAGCCTCACCTATGATGAGGTTGCCATCTCTATCGGGTTTCATCAGCATGGAGTGGTTTAATTGGTTGATAGCCCACTGCAGGAAGGGCATTAGCAGCTGGTACCCACTGTCCTCATGTGGACCGCCAGGTGGAGTATCTAGACTAGACCTGAAAATGAGGTAACTGTCAAGAATGGACACTAAACGTTGGCAGCTCTGAAGTGTAGAGAGACACGTTTGCAACTGGGCAAATGATACAAGTGATCTCCTTGAAACTGCTCGGTGGAACAGGTCATACATCTTCTCCCCTACCCCAGACTGCGGAGGAATGCTTTGCACATGCTTCAGCTGCAGCTCATCCAACCCGAGCTGCTTTGCCACATCAGAGAGCGTGTTCTCTGGCAGTAGGATGGAGAGGAGCACAAAGAGGTATCGATCTTGAGCCCAAACAACGTCAGTGTCCACCTTCTCCCTTTTGGCAGAGCTGGCACCAAAAGAGACCTCCGCAGTGCTGCTGTTCTCTGAAGTACTCGTGTAGCAATGTCCTATGCAGTATAAGCGAACAAACACACAATACGTACATACCATATGTGCCATAGAATATAGAACGTTTGACCTCACACGCATTGTACTTTGTGACTGTTCAACTGCTTTTATTATGTGTGCATGTGAAAAGTTTAGTGATCTCATTAAATATGCGCAGGTGAAAAGTTAAGTGATCTCATTAAATATGCACATGTGAAAAGTTAAGTGATCTCATTGAATATGCGCATGTGAAGAGTTCAGTGATCTCTTAACATATTACGAATTTGCACGTGTTGTCTGCACTCACTCTTCCTGTGTTGACTGCCACACTGCTGATCTTCTTCCTCTCTGTCTTCTCCAATCATGCAGGAGAGGAAGCAGTGCGTGATTGGGCGGGACCTGAGCACCTCTATCGGGTACAGGAGGGAGAGAGGTGCTCCGCTGTTGCACACTCTGGCAACAGACTTTGGGAAATAGGAGGCCACTTTGGAGCAGCTTGCGTCTTCTCTTGGCACAGATGCAGTTACGTTTGTGAGCGCCCTCGATGACAGCAATGCTGACAGAACGTTAAATTCCTCCAGAAAAATCTACAGAGATCAGAGAGGTGCATAGTCACTTGGCTCCTGATATATCATGACATGATAGTACAATGTAGTGCAGAGGTATATACACTTGAATTACTGAAGATGTCTACAGTATGTGTATTGCAATAGCCAACACCACTAAACGCCAGTGATAGGAAATTTGCATGAAACTTGCGTTTGGCAACAGGTGCGCCTCACATGCACTTGCCTCCGTCCTGTCCAGCTCCACTGTCCAGCCTCTCAGACCTAAAGGAAGCTTGCTCTTCAGACAGAGACTGCGCATCTGACTTGGTTCCAACTCAAAGCTGAGTGGCCGGCAGTCACACTCAGCCATATTGGAGTTCATCAGAGCCTGTATCAAAGGAATAAAACGGCTTGGAGGGTACATACGAACAAGCACGAGAAAGGGGATAAACACAGCCACAATTTCATGCTTACATTCACTGCTTGTGGGAGAAGTGGGGCGAAGACAATATCTGCTGTCCACTCTGTGCGGGTGTGACGGTTCACTGGCTGGTACACACAGGCGTACAGAGACATGGAGGCTCCATGAAGTAGTTCCTGGTCTAGTGAGCTGTGGCAGTCTTTATGCTCTTGTACACAGGGTGCATCAACATCCATCGTATCATCATCTGCACTGTCTGGCATCACAGCACGTTGGTGGACTAGTTCTCTCCTTGTTGTAGGCTGTTCAAAGGATCTACTAGTGACGGTCTTCACTTCTGCATAGAGGGATTGTCCATGTGAGGAGCTGCTGGAGGTAAGTGAAGACGATCGAGTCATAGCTTGTTGGATGTGCCTGCTTTGTGTGATTGGGCTATTACCTGAGCTAGAGGTACCACCGCTTTGACATCCACTGGACAGTGACAGCTTCTGGAAATCATTGGCCAGCTTAGACATGCTTACATTGGCTTTACCGCGGTGATGTTTTGCTGACCAAGTGAATCTTCGTTGAACATGCAGCACACCGTAATTGCTGAAGTGGCGCACTGGGAGATTGACGTACGGGTAGCCCTCACTGAAGAGAGCCTGTGTCTCCACCTCCACCTCTCCTTCACTGTCAGACACAACCACAGCAGAGGAGTAGTCTTTCAGAGAGCCTTCGATGAACGACAAGCAATGTGGCAGTTTAATCCACACATCAGAGTGAAACTCGCTGAACTTTGCTCCTTCTGACACTGCCTTTGCGTTAAACTCAAACACTCCACTGCACAGGATAGAACCTTTGAATGGAGAATTGAAAACGAATCTTCGAATCTTTCTTTCCTCTGTTACCAGCCGAAAGGAGACCTCCACTTGCTCCTCCTCCAAAATGGCTCCAGCAGGGATGTACACCGCCACTCCGTAGACAGGTGAGTACAGGACACCACCAGCAGAGGAGAAATTGGCGGAAGGGTGGTCGTCAAGTGAAACATTGAAGTTCCGTAATGGACATTTGGGCGAAGCTGGAAGTAAAGACACAGTACATGAAACACTCTCACACATACTCAATTTTAACAGAATATGACGTTAATGTGTCCGACAAACGCTGACAAAGGTGATCACATACATGATTTGAGAAGGCTCACATATAAGTGCAAGAGCACTGAAGTGATAGAAAATAGTATAGTAGCAATAGTAGTAATAAATAGTATAAAAAACTGCAAAAGTACTTGAGTTGGTATAGACCTGAGTGGCTAGGTAGACTCATATCGATCGATTCATTGCACTAGCCAGAACACTGAAACAGTAATTCAGACGTTTTGGCAACCTACAGCTGCCGTCATCAGCGAATAATTGACACTTACAGGCACGCATGTATAAATACAATGGGGCAGTCAGATGATGATGTGGTCATGTGACGTATATGGGTACAGTAATAACTTACTAAACTAATTAAAGGAAAAAAGAAAAAGATGAACAATAGTAATAACACAATAACAGGAGGATGCCAGATGGATGCTAATGAAACTCAAGCGCACACACACACGTACATATGTACACACATGCAAGCACACACACACACACACACACGACCCACGTACCAGTAGCTACTGTATGCAGAACATGTTCTTCTTCCAAGCTCTTCATGTCCACTCCTGCAGCCTTTGTCAGTGAAGACAGCAGCATATTGTGGCTCGACACAAACGTCGCTGTCTCCTTCAGGGCCAGGAGGAAGCCTCGACGGATTGACTGAGACTTCTTTAGCAGTGCAATAAACGACACCGCTGCATTCCCCTGTGTTTTATTCTCCAATACCTTTTGGCGCTTCTCACTGACGAAGCCAGATTTGACTAAACTTGACAGTATCGTGTCCCAATCCGTGTGGTACAGGACGGTGTCGTACAAATCATCGCGCAGAGCCTTCAAAAGTCGAGCATCTTCCTCTGTACTCAGTGTCTTGGATACGGCCGCTTTGCCAGCCATATCATGGACCAAATTTTATCGTAGATCTAATGTTTGTTCGGTTTGGGAATCCATTTTAAACCACGATTTGGTTATCTGTAAAATGCCCAACGTAGGAGAATGCAAAGGGAATTCCCATGTATTACGTCATGCAACATGGCCGTCCCAGCTGATTTCTTTCTCGACTTCTATCAAATGCACACCAGAAATGGCGGCTGTGCTGCCATTTATAGAGGACGCATGTATCTCTGGGGAGGACAGACGTCTAGAAGGACCACAACAGCATAAGAATACGGCTCCGATTCAGACGAGAGTGACGAGGAGGTTGTAGTACCCGTCAATCTCCCTAAAGAAGACGACTCCAATAGCGTGATAGATGTATACGACATCGGCGACAAGCTGTGGTGGCATTGCCCAACGCATGGCGAAGTGCCGCGCATGGGACTCGGTTCCCGAATGTGCGTTTTCGGCGAATCCCTCTACCTGTACGGAGGATGGAACCAATATAATTTCAGTTCAGATCTGTACCGACTGGACCTAAGCACGTACGAATGGAAGATGGTTGCCCTGAGCAACGACGTGAAGCCCACCCCAGTGTACCTCACAACGATGATGGTGTACGAAGAACGTATCATCACTTTTGGTGGAGTTGGACTGCGAGTGACTGCAGAGAAGTTGGAAGAGAGCGGGGCAGAGTATCATCACTGTAGTGACACACCACATGCATGGGGGTGGAACAACGAGTACCATGAGTTCAGCTTCAAGGAGAGTATGTTGTCCTATTCTCAGCAGTTATGTATGCAGTTATGTATGCAGTTACGTATGCATACATGCAGCATACATGTGTATTATTCCCTCTTGTAACACATAGTTTAAGCACAGTTTTAACAACAGCTGCATGATCAAAACATGTAACAAAGCAAACTCACTGTCTGTTCCTTTCAGTTTGAAGACTGTTTCATTTTTCTTCTCGTTTTCTGCAGATTATTGGACGGCATACAAATGTACCAACCACCCACCCCCTCTCAGTGCCATGGATATGGTGATGGTTGACAACCACCGTGCTGTCCTTTACGGGGGGAAGATGCAGAAGATAAAGAGCAATCGTCTGTTCCTGATCAATTCGCAGAATAGGGTGAGGGCGATTGCTGCACTGTGGCACATATAAAAGGACCTCACATTACGTTCATCTAAAGCATTCTTGAATTAGGATTGCTAAAGTGGTGCTACAAGCTCTGCTGTTAATACACTGCTACCTTCTCTAGCCACATTTGCACCGCTCACAATCATTTCCTTTGGTCTGCATCTGGTGCGGTCCGGTGGGCTGAAGGAACTGGCCTCCTTTTTCTGCCACCCTTACTGTCACAATGGTGCTTCAGTGCTACGTATACAAATGAAGTGCCCCACTCTACACAACATTATTTTTGTATGTTTTACTCTTGGTCTGTAATATTGTCATCTGCTTGTGGTGATGTACAGATGATGTACAGATCCTCCACCTTCACTGATGGTGTAATTGTAATAGGCATCCTCCACATGTGATCATATGTGACCCCACTGCTCCTGCCCACACGTGTAGGAGTGGCTGGAGCCAGCCCCTCCCCCAGAAGACCCAGCCATCCCTTGGCCGAGCATCAGAACCTTTCACACTCTGTCTTGCCTTCACAATCCCAGTACCGTGGGGAAGCTCTTATGTGGCCAGCAGGTACACCAGAAGGTGCTTCTTCTGGGCGGGAAGCATGAAGATGCGTGGATCTCACATGAAGAGTGGCTCTTGGAAATTGTTGAAGACAGAATTACTTGGACAAAGGTGCTACTGCACACAGGAGGGGATTGAGGAGTGTCAGCTATTCAGGATATTTGTATGACGTTAACGTGTTGTAGTTCTTGTGGAAGCAGGTTCGCCTGTATGTCCTGCATGCCTTCTACTGTGCAGTGCTGAAGCTGCTCTGATCCCATTGGCTATGGCCTTCATCCACTCAGTGCAGTGGTTATAGGTGTTTTTGAGCCAGTTGTCAATGACCAACTGACTAGAGTTTGGGGTCGTAAACAGCAGTGGTCGCAGTAATGTAATTGTGACCCAATAACTACCAGCTGCTGTCAGTAAGTGTTATTATGCAAGCTGGTGGTGTGTAACATGTCCAAGTTTATCAACTACACAGCTTTGAAAGTATCGACTAGAGAAAAAGAACCACGACCCGGGGCCTGAACTCATAGCCTACACCCTAACGCGGAGCTTCAGCCATGCAAGCCACCGGTGTGGCCACGATTCTTCGTCCCAAATCGCCATTTATATACGGTCATGGGCGGGCTGCAATGCTGCGACCACTTAGAACGAAGAATCGTGGCCACACCGGTGGCTTGCATGGCTGAAGCTCTGCGTTAGGGTGTAGGCTATGAGTTCAGGCCCCGGGTCGTGGTTCTTTTTCTCCAGTCGCTACTTTCAAAGCTGTGTAGTTGATAAACTTGGACATACCAGCTGCTGGTGACACAGCTTCGATCTGTCCCATCCCTCTGTCTGCAGCTGGATCTGGGCATCAAGCCTCCTCGTTCCTGGCACATTGCCTGCACGCACTACCCCTCAATGGGGCAGACTGAGGTGTTCCTGTTTGGAGGAAACGTGCACATCAAACCAGACGAAGAGGAGAGGGTGGATGCAGCAGACCTGCGTATACTGACCTGGGGTGGGTGTGCACCTATTGGGGCTGGGGGTGGCGGGGCGGCAAGGATTGGGTTCACTGAAATGGACTATGCACCTGTGTGGAGGTGGGTGGGGGTAGGCTAGATGGGTGCAGCGTACGTATATGCCCTGTCAGTGTGCTAAATATAGACCCTTCTTTGGATACCTGATTGGGGAGGGAGGCTTCATAAACCTCTATATACAATTGGGGATTGGGGAGTTGAGTAATAGCACCTCAGTCTCTAACTTAACTGCACTCATGGTCCACTGCATGCTAAATGCAACTCAAGAAGTAAAGCAAACAGTGTGTGTGGTCGTCACTGTGAATATAATCGTGGTCGCACCAGCTAGCTGCTGTATATACGTTTGTATGAATGTATGGCATGTATATAGATATATATAATTCCCTTGTTGTACACGTGCACATGCAGGTGTTGTCAGACTCAGTGAGCTGTGTTTGCAGGCTGCTGCCACACTTCCAGATGTCCACCTGCAGTCCCTGGTTGGCAGAGGGCTGCTCCCAACAGGTCTGGCCGAAACAGTGATGGACCACAGGAGGAAGGTGAGGATCTACAAGCCCCACCCTATTGTCCTCCCTGAATGAGAACTATAGAGCTACAATCATTTGATGATTTCTAGTTCCACTGTACACTGCACTTTGCACTCTGTCTCAAGATTACTGTATATATTGTAGACCAACAGATCTTGCACGAGCCTCCACATTTGATTGCTGTACTCTTGTGATCAGTGCACGGTGGACGATTGGGACTATTATACTTGTAATACTAGTACTGTATTCACATATCTAGCAATTGGGACTATATAATTGTGTGACACTACGTACAATGTTGTTAACTAGTGTAGTTGGTGCGGTGTACCACAATTGGGGAGGGAGAGGCCCGTGTTGTTATCAAATGGAGATGGATGAAGTGGGGGCTACAGAGCTGAATTAAAGCTAGTCTAGCATGCTAGCCCCTCTCTACCTCCAGGTCCTCATACCATGAGTGGCGAAGAGGTCCGTGTATGGTGGAAGCAAATGGAGACAGAGTGGGGCTACAGACTTAGACAAATAAGCTGTAGCTGGTATAGCTGAAAGCCTCTGGATCCTGCTGCAAGCAATACTGGAACCTTTTTTACTCCTTAAAGTATGTATAGATATGACGAGGAATTAACTGCATTACAGTCATTTTTGCAAGGAATGAATTGTACATATAATACACTATACATGTACGTATATACACTAACTTAGCAATAATACTACAGCCATAAAAATGAACTATAATAATTATATGCTACATAGTCATAAAGAATGCAAAAAGGAAACTTTACACTTTGTGCAAGTGCAAAGATACAGGTACGTATATAGCTTGGAGAGGAACGCAGAAAGCCACAGCTTGCGGGAATAAAATATTCAGCTTGTTGACATTATTAATCTTGCAGAATGCATTTAGATTGAAAATGAATCAAAATGGCTCAAGGAGGCCAATCAGCTCTTTGACAGGCTGGTGACTCGGTTCTGCACAAAGGTGAGAGCAGCATCAGCCGCACATGTTCCGTGAGCAATGACACTCAGCACTAAGTGAAGCCGGGTATAAGACACGTCAGAGGGGGTGGGGCATGACCCCGCCCACTTGTGCAGCATCTGGTAGGCACACTCACATGGACCATCTACCACATCATACCTGGTTACCAGTTCGTCGATAGTGGAGTCTTTGAGACCGAGCAACCGGGCAGTCATTTTCCACACACAACAGAGGTCCTCACGCAAACTGAGGAAAGCCCTGTCTCTATCAGCCTCACCTATGATGAGGTTGCCATCTCTATCGGGTTTCATCAGCATGGAGTGGTTTAATTGGTTGATAGCCCACTGCAGGAAGGGCGTTAGCAGCTGGTACCCACTGTCCTCATGTGGACCACCAGGTGGAGTATCTAGACTAGACCTGAAAATGAGGTAACTGTCAAGAATGGACACTAAACGTTGGCAGCTCTGAAGTGTAGAGAGACACGTTTGCAACTGGGCAAATGATACAAGTGATCTCCTTGAAACTGCACGGTGGAACAGGTCATACATCTTCTCCCCTACCCCAGACTGCGGAGGAATGCTTTGCACATGCTTCAGCTGCAGCTCATCCAACCCGAGCTGCTTTGCCACATCTGAGAGCGTATTCTCTGGCAGTAGGATGGAGAGGAGCACAAAGAGGTATTGATCTTGAGCCCAAACAACGTCAGTGTCCACCTTCTCCCTTTTGGCAGAGCTGGCACCAGAAGAGACCTCCGTAGTCCTGCTGTTCTCTGAAGTACTCGTGTAGCAATGTCCTATGCAGTATAAGACAAGAAACACACAATACGTACATACCGTATGTGCCATAGTATATAGAACGTTTGACCTCACACGCATTGTACTTTCAGTGACTGCTCAACTGCTTTTATTATATGTGCAGGTGAAAAGCTAAGTGATCTCATTAAATATGCGCAGGTGAAAAGTTAAGTGATCTCATTAAATATGCGCATGTGAAGAGTTCAGTGATCTCTTAACATATTACGAATTTGCATGTGTTGTCTGCACTCACTCTTCCTGTGCTGACTGCCACCCTGCTGATCTTCTTCCTCTCTGTCTTCTCCAATCATGCAGGAGAGGAAGCAGTGGGTGAGTGGGCGGGACCTGAGCACCTCTATCGGGTACAGGAGGGAGACAGGTGCTCCGCTGTTGCACACTCTGGCAACAGACTTTGGGAAATAGGAGGCCACTTTGGAGCAGCTTGCGTCTTGTCTTGGCGCAGATGCAGCTACATTGGTGAGCACCCTCGATGACAGCAAAGCCGACAGAACGTTGAACTCCTCCAGAATAATCTACAGAGATCAGAGACATGCATAGTCACTTGGCTCCTGATATATCATGACATGATAGTACAATGTAGTGCAGAGGTATATACAGTTGAATTACTGGAGAAGAGTGTAAGGTTGTAGGTAGAGCTGCCCCGTCCTGTCTGAAGATGTCTATAGCCAACACCACTAAACGCCAGTGATAGGAAATTTGCATGAAACTTGCGTTTGGCAACAGGTGCACCTCACATGCACTTGCCTCCGTCCTGTCCAGCTCCACTGTCCAGCCACGCAGATCTGAAGGAAGCTTGCTCTTCAGACAGAGACTGCGCATCTGACTTGGGTCCAACTCAAAGCTGAGTGGCCGGCAGTCACACTCGTCCTTACTGGAGTTCATCAGAGCCTGTATCAAAGGAATAAAACAGCTTGGAGGGTACATATGAACAAGCACGAGAAAGGGTACGTATAAACACAGCCAGAATTTCATGCTTACATTCACTGCTTGTGGGAGAAGAGGGGCGAAGACAATATCTGCTGTCCACTCTGTGCGGGTGTGACGGTTCACTGGCTGGTACACACAGGCGTACAGAGACATGGAGGCTCCATGAAGTAGTTCCTGGTCTAGCGAGCTGTGGCAGTCTTTATGCTCTTGTACACAGAGTGTATCAACATCCATTGTATCATCATCTGCACCGTTCGGCTGCATAGCATGTTGGTGGACTAGTTCTCTCCTTGTTGTAGGCTGTTCAAAGGATCTACTAGTGACGGTCTTCACTTCTGCATAGAGGGATTGTCTGTGTGAGGAGCTGCTGGATGTAACTGAGGACGATCGAGTCATAGCTTGTCGGATGTGCCTGCCTTGTGTGATTGGGCTATTACCTGAGCTAGAGGTACTGCCACTGTGACATCCACTGGACAGTGACAGCTTCTGGAAATCATTGGCCAGCTTAGACATGCTTACATTGGCTTTGCCTCGGTGATGTTTTGCTGACCAAGTGAATCTTCGCTGAACATGCAGCACACCGTAATTGCTGAAGTGGCGCACTGGGAGATTGACATAGGGGTAGCCCTCACTGAAGAGAGCCTGTGTCTCCACCTCCACCTTCCCTCTGCTGTCAGACACAACCACAGCAGAAGAATAATCTTTCAGGGAGCCTTCGATGAATGACAAGCAATGTGGCAGTTTAATCCACACATCAGAGTGAAACTCGCTGAACTTTGCTCCTTCTGACACTGCCTTTACGTTAAACTCAAACACTCCACTGCACAGGATAGAACCTTTAAATGGAGAATTGAAAACGAATCTTCGAATCTTTCTTTCCTCTGTTACCAGCCGAAACTCCACTTGCTCCTCCCCCAAAATGGCTCCAGCAGGGATGTACACTGTCACTCCGTAGACAGGTGAGTATAGGACACCACCAGCAGAGGAGAAAATGGCCGAAGGGTGGTCGTCAAGTGAAACATTGAAGTTCCATAATGGACATTTGGGCGAAGCTGGAAGTAAAGACACAGTACATGAAACACTCTCACACATACTCAATTTTAACAGAATACAAACTTAATGTGTCCGACAAATGCTGACAAAGGTGATCACATACATGATTTGAGAAGGCTCACATAGAAGTGCAAGAGCACTGAAGTATTAGAAAATAGTATAGTAGTAATAGTAGTAATAAATAGTATTAAAAAACTGCAAAAGTACTTGAGTTGGTATAGACCTGAGTGGTTAGGTAGACTCATATTGATCGATTCGTTGCACTAGCCGGAACACTGAAACAGTAATTCAGACATTTCAGCAACCTACGGCTGCCGTCACATCAGTGAATAATTGACACTTACAGGCACGCATGTATAAATACAATGGGGCAGTGAGACGATGATGTGGTCATGTGAGGTATGTATATGGGTACAGTAATAACTTACTAAACTAATTAAAGGAAAAAGGAAAAGATGAACAATAGTAATAACACAATAACAGGAGGATGCCAGATAGATGCTAATGAAACTCAGGCACACACACACACGTACATATGTACACACATGCAAGCACACATGTTAATGAAACTCTAGACATGTGTGCCAGATGAGAGAAAGAGAGGAGTTGTGTATGAAGCTCCATGTAAGGAATGCAGGAAGACTTATGTCGGAGAAACAAAGAAAACACTGAGGAAACAAGCATTGAAGAAGGGCAACCCCAAGAATGGAATTCCAGTACATGCTCACGAGACCCAGCATGAGATTAATTGGAATTGAGCAGAAGTGAAAAAGATGGAAGCCAATTACTGGAAGAGGAGGACCTTTCAAGCCATCCAAATCAAGGCCAGCAGTGAAACAATGAACCTAGACAGCGGTCTGCAGCTCCCCTCAGTATGGACCCCCATTCTGAACCCACCTTACCCTCATTAATTCATACCCTAATTTATGCATATTTTTATTCATAGCCTGTCAACGCATCACAACACTCCCACTATAACAGGACCATCTTAGTGTATTTAAGACCAATCTTTCACTATCATTCTCAGTTTTGTACCTGACGAAGACCTTTGCGGTCAAAACGTCATACGCTGCAGTTATTTGCTATGTGAAAGCTCATCGACGTAGCTCAGCTGTAATATGTCTGAATTACTGTTTCAGTGTTCAGGCTTATGCAACGAATCAATCGATCGTACTTGAGTTGGTTTGTCATCCCACACATGTATGCATACACACATGCACACACACGCACACTACACACACACACACACACACACACACACACACACACACACACACACACACACACACACACACACACACACACACACACACACACACACACACACACACACACACACACCAGTAGCCATTGTATGTTCTTCTTCCAAGCTCTTCATGTCCACTCCTGCACGCTTTGTCAGTGAGGACAGCAGCGTATTGTGGCTCGGTAGATCCGGCGCTGTCTCCTTTAGGGCCAAGAGGAAGCCTCGACGGCTTGACCGAGACGTCTTCAGTAGGGCTAGAAACACTGCTGCTGCATCTCCCTGTGTTTTCTTCTCCAGTTTCTTTTGGCGCTTCTCACTGACGAAGCCAGATTTGACTAGACTTGACAGTACCGTGTCCCAATCCGTTTGGTACAGGACGGTGTCGTACAAATCATCGGACAGAACCTTCAGAAGTCGAGCATCTTCCTCCGTGCTCAATTCCTTAGATACAGCCGCTCTTCCGGCCATATCATGGACCAAGGAGGCCCGATTCTATCATAGCTGTTGAGGCAAGATTGCAATGGTTGGAGGACCTCAAAACCACATTTGACCGCATGATATGCATTGATCATTCGTCGGCCCGTCGGGAGAATCCAACGGGGACTTCCCATTCATTACGTCATGCAATATGGCCGTCCCAGCAGACTTCTTTCTCGACTTCTATCAAATGCACACCAGAAATGGCGGCTGTGCTGCCATTTATAGAGGGCGCATGTATCTCTGGGGAGGACAGACGTCTAGAAGGGGAACGAAAGAAGGAGAATTTGGCTCCGATTCAGACGACAGTGCTGGAGAAGCGGATGCAGAAGAGGTTGTAGTACCCGTCAATCTCCCGAAAGAAGACGACTCCAATAGCGTGATAGATGTATACGACATCGGCGACAAGCTGTGGTGGCATTGCCCAACGCATGGCGACGTGCCACGCATGGGACTCGGTTCCCGAATGTGCGTTTTCGGCGAATCCCTCTACCTGTACGGAGGATGGAACAAGTATGATTTCAGTTCAGATCTGTACCGACTGGACCTACGCAAGTACGAATGGAAGATGGTTGCCCTGAGCAACGACGTGAAGCCCACCCCAGTGTACCTCACAACGATGATGGTGTACGAAGGACATATCATCACTTTTGGTGGAGTTGGACTGCGAGTGACTGCAGAGAAGTTGGAAGAGAGCGGGGCAGAGTACCATCACTTTAGTGACATGCCACATGATTGGGGGTGGAACAACGAGTACCATGAGTTCAGCTTCAAGGACAGTACGTCAATTCTATTCTGATGTTTCATGTGTATTAGGTCTTCTGTGTTAATCAGAGTTTTAACAGGCGCAATCACATCTGCGTGATTAAAGCACTTGTGATGTTTTAGTTTCACTGACAGAGCAACATCTGTTCTGTCTGTTTCTATGTTTGGTAACACTAGCTCACTTTGTTCTTGCTCTGTGCAGGTAGCTGGTTGGCTTACAGATTAGACAACTGTCCACCGCCTATGGGCGGGATGGATATGGTGATGGTTGACAACCACCGTGCTATGCTTTATGGGGGGAGGACAAGGGAAGGGAGGAGCCGTCATGTGTTCCTGTTGAATTTACGGAGTCGGGTAAGGCCTTCACGGCTGCAAGGGTGAAGCTGTCTCAGTTGTATGAGAGCCTATCTGTTTGCCATGCCACAAGACTGGTATACCAAGCACTGCTTAAGCTGTAACATGCAGGGTGTGATGTTGGCTGTGTGCTGTCTTCGTGCTGTGGGTACATCATGTGCCTTGCACATTTGGTGCAGTTGTCATGACATGCGCAAATACCCCAGTTTAAATTGTCAGCACTCACTCCAATTGCAGCTAGCATCCAAGGGATGGTATGTAGCAGGTCTGTAGTGCCATGTGACATAACCAATAGTTTCAGTAAGAGCAACAAGTAGCTCCTACACACCTAGCTACATAGGGCAGTGATCTACCCTACCGCATACATACCTACCGCACTGTCGCACTGTTTCAATTTTTCTTTGCCCTGCGGCAAGTGCTGTAATTGCCCAATATCTAATATAGGGCAGTAATCTTAAGATCTAAAGCATTCTCTCCCTTCCACGCCACTCTCAATACCACAGTGATGTTTCAGTGATATGATAAATTATGTTGTTTCTATAAATTCACTTTATAGAGTGCCCCTGTATACAGCATGACCCATGGACGATTATACATATCTCTCTGATGGTCTGTAATAGTTTCGTCCAAGTGTGCCACTGATGGTGTAATTGTAATAGGCATCCTCCACATGTGATCATGTGTGACCCCACTGCTCCTGCCCACACGTGTAGGAGTGGCTGGAGCCAGCCCCTCCCCCAGAAGACCCAGCCATCCCTTGGCCGAGCATCAGAACCTTTCACACTCTGTCTTGCCTTCACGATCCCAGCACCGTGGGGAAGCTCTTATATGGGCAGCAGGTACACCAGAAGGTGCTTCTTCTGGGCGGGAAGCATGAAGATAAGTGGATCTCAAATGAAGAGTGGCTCTTGAAAATTGTTGAAGACAGAATTACTTGGACAAAGGTGCTACTGCACACAGGAGGGTATTGAGGAGTGTCAGCTATCCAGGATACCTGCATGATGTTGACATGTTGTAGTAACTTGTGGAAGCAGGTTAACTTGGCCTGTATGTCCTGCATGCATTCTGCTGTGCAGTGCTGAAGCTGCTCTGATCCTATTGGCTATTTCCTGCATCCACTCAGTGCAGGGGAATAGGTGTTTGAGCCAGTTTTGAATGAGCCAGTGGTGAGAGGTAGTAGGATGATTATGTATCCCTGACGAATGATTATTTGGATGATCAAGCACGCCAAACAAATGTATGCCTGACGAAGCCCGTATTGGCCAAACGTTGCATTGAAGTGACAATTGGAAGTGACGAGTTATTTGTTGTTTTGCTTGATCGTCCAAAATTATCATCCTATTATCAACTCCAGCATACCTAATAACTTTCATGCCAGTGGTGAGAGGTGTTTTGAGCTAATTGTCAATGGCCAGTGGAGTTTGGGGTCGTAAACAGCAGTGGTCCCAGTAATGTAATTGTGACCCAATAACTACCAGCTGCTGGTGGCACAGCTTCGATCTGTCCCATCCCTCTGTCTGCAGCTGGATCTGGGCATCAAGCCTCCTCGTTCCTGGCACATTGCCTGCACGCACTACCCCTCAATGGGGCAGACTGAGGTGTTCCTGTTTGGAGGAAACGTGCACATCAAACCAGACGAAGAGGAGAGGGTGGATGCAGCAGACCTGCGTATACTGACCTGGGGTGGGTGTGCACCTATTGGAGGCGGCAAGGATTGGGTTCACTGAATAGACTATATATGCACCTGTGTGGGGGTGGGTGGAGGGGGGGTTAGCTAGATGAGTGCAGTGTATAGTCAGTGTGCTAAACCCTTCTCTGGATACCTGCTTGGGGAGGGAGGCTTCGTAAACCTTTACAAAGTCTTCAACCAAGCAGTTGGCAGAGTCTTCTGTTACAAATCCACATTTCTTATGCGTATGAGCAGACCCCACACACTAGGCACACCTTAGCCGGGTTACTAAGTTGAGTGACACTACCTAAGTGCCTTACAGTACCTCAGTCTTGATCCTTTGGTATACTAGCTCATGATTTTACTATACGTAATTCAGACATTTCGGTGATTAGTAATAGCACCTCAGTCTCTAACTTAACTGCACCATGGCCCACTGCATGCTAAATGCAACTCAAGAAGTAAA
>OX465048.1:5131255-5186255 GCA_949841015.1 Aplysina aerophoba | reverse complement strand
AACACATGGTGACAGTCTCAATTCACTACATTGATGACACTACAGGTGGTAGGGTCTGGCATATGCTCACACACAAGAAGGCTCTCATGCAATTTGCACGCACTTCCACTCAATAACCACACTCTCACACTCAGTCCCTGCTCACGCACAGTGTTGAATGGACGGAAGGTCTGTACAACCTGTCCTCTGTTTGGGGAAAGATGGCCAGATTTGGACTTGTTACTTTTGCAACTGATGAAGGTCCTTTCTGGCCAAATGTGGTTGCTTGACCGAACAAGTACACATAACTTAGCTACACTTACTTGCGGTGCCCCTAGAGCATTCCTACCCACAATATCTCCCTCACTCACTCCCCCCTCACACTGGTTTCTCATTCTCCACTCCTTTCTTCTCCTCAGCCCCTACCTCTTGTACACCACCTTGAGGTCCTTGTACTCCAGCACATTGCACATCTTGGACCGCCGCCCCAGCACCGTGGAGATGAGCTCTCTCATGATCTTCTTCTTGTCCCTGCTTGACATGGCATTGTACCACTTCTGTAGGCGGCACTTGCCTTGGCGACTGAACAGAAGCAAGAACTGGATCTACGCATCAAACAGAGACATCAGCTGGCGTGATGTAGGAGGCGCCATCTTACATTTGCAAAGAATGAGTACCTGATAGTAAAGCCTAAAGGTATACTACCAAATTGAGCATTGCATAAAGAATCAAAGAAAGGCGCTCGAAGAATTTGAACTTATTCTATTGCACTGCTTATTGAGGCACCAACTGAGGATATCTCCTACCAGTCTATGCTCCTACGAGCTGCTGAAGGACGTTCTTACCATAATGGTCCCAACTCTGCTACAATTGGGGAAGCCCCTGGCTATTAGTCAACGGTAGCAGCAACGCGTGCATTGCGCATCGAACCGCAAATAAACGAAATGACGTGCGCGTGTCCAATGCAATGAGAGCATGGCCATGCATATGACTACTGCTACTGCACTCGCCCTAGCACCGGACAAATGGAAAGATCTCAGGTGCGTCCAAGGCCTGCAGAGACATCGGTGTCCCTTTACTGTGTCTTTGTCTCTTCTTCCTGCATGCTCCACAGCCACGCAGAGAGAAGGAAGTTCTGCAAGAAAAGAAGAAGACATCACAAACGAGTGTCTACAGCGCGCAAGAAGGAAGCGGAGGAAGAGGAAGGTGAACAACCACAAGACTTCCCATGGGCCTCCTTATGTCTCTCCATTTGCTGAAGCAAGGAGACAACTTGCTACATGCGAGAGACTGTCACAGCAGCCTCTTAGCTATAGCTATACAATTGTGTGGAACGTGTGTCATGCTTTTAATATTGGTCATATTCTCCTTCTCTGTTCCTACAGCTCTGAGAGAACTCCAAAGCAGCCCAGGATATTTGTAAGCTGACTCCAATTTCTGGTGTTGTGTGAACATTCACACATTCAAAGTCAGACAAAGTTTGTCTATACTTTTCCACGGCCTGCATGAAAACCTTTGTGCTTTTGCACCCAAGCTGTCTATAGAAGGACTAGACATTTTGTGCGTGATTAGTCCATGTTTTGCGCAGAATGTTGTTTTGTCTGTTGGAGTATTACTGGAAGGTGGAAGGTTGTCATTGCATGGGTACGTATGTCAATGCAGTGAGAGGCTGAAAGAGGAAGCAAGACTGGAAGAGGAGAGAGAGAGGAAGGAGGAGATAGAAAGGTAATTTGCTGCTCTGCTCTGGTAGCTTCTGTGTCTGTGGACCAGTGAGTTTTGTCTACCCGTGTGTGTTCACTGCTCGCAGTAAATGTCCTGGCACACTTGCCTTGAATTGACATTTGTTAGCCCTTTCTATGTCCTAGTAGTATTCATTGAATTGAGGTCAGGTGGAGGTCATGTGACCATTCTCACCTGAGTGTGCTGGTGCAGTGGATTTGCTGTTGCATCCAACACTTACGACACAAGTAGACTAGTCTTGCATGGGCAGACCGCTACTTCGTTCCAACTCCACGAAAACATCTTTTGTGGAGGCGAAACAGGGACAAAATGGTGGTCCGACTATGCTAGACTCTGATCAGGCACTGCGTGTGATGCAGCGAGCAGTTGGAAGTGGCTCACCTCATTTGCTTGTGTTGATGCATGAGATGAAACACTGTTGGTGCTTCTGCCTGACCTAGGTGTTGCAGTCAACCAACTAATTCAACTACATACGTATATACAGTACATGTTATACAGTATCAGGTGTGGTGTGCAGGAGTGGGATGACCGCATGTTGAACAGTAGGCCCCACTCTGTAACATACACACTCATTTTGTGAACTTGTATTGGTTGTCCTCTGTGTGTGAGTCTTTGCACTGTGTAGCTGTTCCCGTTGCCTCTGTCACGGCCATGTTTGTAGACAGTACCAGCATGAGCTGTGGCTGAGGAGGGAGACACTGGCTCAGGTTGAGTTCAGGAAGAAGAGGCAGGCTGAGGAGAGGGTGGCCAAAGCTAGGGAGGAGAGGGAGGTGTGTGTGGGGGCGTACCCTGTGACTGCGTGCATGTATGTATGTATGTATGTATGTATGTATGTATGTATGTATGTATGTATGTATGTATGTATGTATGTATGTATGTATGTATGTATGTATGTATGTATGTATGTACGTATGTATGTATGTATGTATGTATGCAGGGTGTCAACTCGTGGGTCATGTGCAACTATTGTATTTGAGTATATTACAGTATACTGATGTGTGTGTGTGTGTGTGTGTGTGTGTCCGTGTGTGTGTGTCCGTGTGTGTGTGTCCGTGTGGGTGCGTGGGTGTATGTGCATCCATTTACAGTATATTATATTATGTGTGTACGTGCACTGCAGAAATTGATTCGTGAGGAGTGGGAGGCTCTTCAGAGCAAGGAGATGGAGGAGGAGGACAAGAAGAGGGTGGAGCGAGAGAGGAAAGAGGTGACACAGATGGCTCGGGGCTAGCCCAGCCTTCATCCATCGTGTCAGTGTCTGTAAAGTAGTATCCTCCTTGTTGCGGGTGTGAGGTGGGGAGGGTGAGGGTGAAAGGTACAGCAGATGGTATGAAATGCGACAGGGACAGCATGGTGGTGTTTACCGGCTAAGAGAAGGTTTTAGTACGTTGGAAGGTACAGTAGAACCTCTCTATAAAGGACACTTCTCTGATGAGAACACTGTCTGCAGTCCCAAACACATAGAGCTGTGTACAAATCTACCTCTGAATTAGGGACACCTCTCTATACAGGACAGCCAACTGGGTCCCAATGGTGGGTGTTCTCTATAGAGAGGTTCACTTTGTACCTACAGTAGGTGCCTGTCCAGCAGCCAGCAGCCACTATTAATTATGCAACACTTGCGATATTGTAGCCCCACTGTGTCACACAGCCGTGGCATGCTGTTTGGTCGAGTGATTGGTGTGCCCTTCCCTTGGGACCAGGGGTGTCCTCCTGTCTTGTTGTCTTTAACTTGCCTTGTCCGTCACACCAGGCCCTGCTGCAAGAAGCTCTCTCTCTTGACCAGCAGGAACCTTCAGAGAAGGTGTGTGTGTGTGTGTGTGTGTGTGTGTGTGTGTGTGTGTGTGTGTGTGTGTGTGTGTGTGTGTGTGTGTGTGTGTGTGTGTGTGTGTGTGTGTGTGTGTGTGTGTGTGTGTGTGTGTGTGTGTGTGTGTGTGTGTGTGTGTGTGTGTGTGTGTGTGTGTGTGTGTGTGTGTGTGTGTGTGTGTGTGTGCGTGTGTCAGTGTTCTCATCAGAAGTTTGAAATAAGGAGGTGCAGGGGGTGGAATCTAAAGCATTAGTCTCAAATCCAGCCTCTATCCTCCACAACCGTCACTATTGTGCAATCAATTGCTGTGTATTTGCATGTGTATACCTGTTTGGTAATAATTCTTAAATACAGGTCGGCTTCGCATGCCGTCACTCTTATGGGGGATGCAGCAGCCTCTGAAACACTGATAGGGGGGTGTATTTGGACAATAGGGGGGTGCAGCAGCCTCTGAAACACTGATAGGGGGGGGGGTATATTTGGACAATAGGGGGGTGCAGCAGCCTCTGAAAGAGCCTAGAGAGAACACTGGTTTGTGTGTGGTGTGTGTGTGTGTGTGTGTGTGTGTGTGTGTGTGTGTGTGTGTGTGTGTGTGTGTGTGTGTGTGTGTGTGTGTGTGTGTGTGTGTGTGTGTGTGTGTGTGTGTGTGTGTGTGTGTGTGTGTGTGTTGTGAGCCTGTGTACAGGCATGTGCTTTGTGCGTGCTGTGTTTTTGCATTTGTGTGCACATTATCGAGCCAGGTGTATTGCTCCCATATGACACCGCTATGGTGCACATGTTCCTTTCCTGCCGTTTTGTCCCTCCTTTCTCCTACTTGTCCACTCTCGTCCGCTCTCATCTCTACTCCCCTCCATTTCTCTTCCCCTTCCCGCTCCTCCCCGCCCCTACCGCCCAGCCCTGGAGGAACCCCCTTGCTCCAACCGGTGCCGCCTCATCTGGCATGCCCTCAGCAGCAGACTACGGCACTGAGAAGGTTGGTTGGAGGCAACACACTCAACTGGTGCATGGTCCTCGTGCTGCCCTTAACGGCCCACTGCAAACACAGTGGGACCATGTGTCTATTGCCTCCCCTTCTCCTCCCCTCTCATCCCCTCCTCCACCCCCTCCCCTCCCCTCTCATCCCCCCTCCCCTGTCCCCTGAAGGACAATGTGCACTGTTCATTCTTTCTCAAGACAGGAGCTTGCAGATTTGGTGACAGGTACTGTGTGTGTGTATGTGTGCATGTGTGCGTGCATGCATGTGTGTGTGTGTGTTCATCTGTGTGTGTGTGCTTACACACCATATCTCCACCCAGTTCCTCCTCTCCTTACGTACATACATACATAGGTGTAGGTGCTAAGCGCATACCTATGTCCATACCTGTGTATGCCCTAACTCCTAACTGTGTAACATCTTGCCTAATCAATTTCAATCCCCATCCTCCCCCCACCCCCATCCCCCAGGTGCTCCAGGTCCCACCCCCGCCTCACCACGAGCCCCACCCTCCTCATCCCCAACATGTTTCAGGACATTGCTCTAGTGGAGCAGGCTTTGGAGGACAGGGACAATGACGTGTCTCTGGAGGTCAGCACTGGAGGGGGTGGGGGTGAGGTGGAGGGAAGTGAGGGAATGGAGTGGGGGGTGAGGTGGAGGGAAGTGAGGGGGTGGAGTGGGGGGTGAGGTGGAGGGAAGTGAGGGGGTGGAGTGGGGGGTGAGGTGGAGGGAAGTGAGGGGGTGGAGTGGGGGGTGAGGTGGAGGGAAGTGAGGGGGTGGAGTGGGGGGTGAGGTGGAGGGAAGTGAGGGAATGGAGTGGGGGGTGAGGTGGAGGGAAGTGAGGGGGTGGAGTGGGGGGTGAGGGAGGTGGAGTGGGGGGGTGGAGTGAGGAGTGAGGTGGAGTGGGGGGTGAGGGAGGTGGAGTGGGGGGGTGGAGTGAGGGGTGAGGTGGAGTGGGGGGTGAGGGAGGTGGAGTGGGGGGGTGGAGTGAGGGGTGAGGTGGAGGGAAGTGAGGGAATGGAGTGAGGGGTGAGGTGGAGTGGGGGGTGAGGGAGGTGGAGTGGGGAGTGAGGGGGAGGTGGAGTGGGGGGTGAGGGAGGTGGAGTGGGGAGTGAGGTGGAGGGAAGTGAGGGAATGGAGTGAGGGGTGAGGTGGAGGGAAGTGAGGGAATGGAGTGGGGGTGAGGTGGAGTGAGGGGGTGGAGTGGGGGGTGAGGTGGAGGGAAGTGAGGGAATGGAGTGGGGGGTGAGGTGGAGTGAGGGGGAGGTGGAGTAGGGGGGTGAGGGGAGAGGAGGTGGAGGCTGAAGTGGCATGTCTGTGGGGGTTAGTACTGTAGGAGCGTAAGCAGACTGGTGAGTCGCATGTGTGGAGGAGAAGTGGCAAGAGTGAGTGGTGCTTCCTGAGGTGCTTTTGGTTAGCTGTTCTTTAGTTCTGAACACTCCCCCCTGACGTGTGTCTGCTCAGTGGAGCTGGTCCTTCCCTTCTCCTGTCCAGTTTGAGGAAGGAGAGCTGTATGAACGATTCAAGGCCTTTTATGACGACGTGCTGCCGGAGTTTAGTCGGATTGGGACTGTTGTTCAGTTCAAGGTGTGTGTGTGTGTGTGTGTGTGTGTGTGTGTGTGTGTGTGTGTGCGTGCGTGCGTGCGTGCGTGCGTGCGTGCGTGCGTGCGTGCGTGCGTGCGTGCGTGCGTGTGTAGTTGCACATGTGTAATGTACGTCTAACCCGGTGTCCCCCAGGTGTGCTGTAACCACGAGGCTCACCTCAGAGGGAATGTCTACGTCCAGTTCAGCAGGTACACATACATCACTGTAGTACAAGACAACCTCCCTACACCTGCCCATCACATACCCTTCCACTCCTTATTCCTCCTCCCTCTCCTTCTCCAACCCTCCTTCTCCTTCCACTCTCCCCATCCCTCCCCTCTCTCCCCCCCTCCCCCCCACCCCTCCCTTCCCTCTCTCCCTCCCCCTGTTCCCCTCCCCTCTCCCTCCCCTCAGTGAACAGGAGTGTGCTGATGCGTACAAAGCCTTCAACGGTCGCTGGTATGCCATGAGACAGCTCTCCTGTCAGTTCTGCCCCGTCGTCAAATGGAAGACAGCCATTTGTGGTCAG
Source organism: Aplysina aerophoba (assembly GCA_949841015.1). Lineage (NCBI taxonomy): Eukaryota > Metazoa > Porifera > Demospongiae > Verongiida > Aplysinidae > Aplysina > Aplysina aerophoba. The sequence goes on along the minus strand of OX465048.1, from coordinate 5,179,643 downwards.
TCAGGACATGGGCGGGGCAGGGGGAGGGTCCATGACCGGACCAGGGGAGTCTGACAGTGCCGTGAGAGTCTGTCGAGATAGTGTGATAATAGGTCGTTACTCATTAGTATGCTGTGATGACTAGAATTGTGACAGACTCATCAATCATGTTCCACGTATGTACGTACTTGCATTAGCTGAAGGAACACGATGTCTTCTCCATAGGGGCCTTCTTCAGCTGTTGGCTCTTAGCTTGACCGCTGAAGAAGGGCCTTCAGAGCCAAAATGTTCCATTTCTTTCCTTGCAAAGTATGTATGTATGTATTGTACACATACGTAGTGGGAAAATGTTGCGCAAGACAATTTTGCAACTTTGCTCAAAATCAAAGATTTTGCAGAAGTATATGTTGCGACTTCGTTCAAAAAAGATTTGCGGCAGTATATTTTGTGACTTTGTTCAAAATCAAAGATTTTGTGGTTAAAATGTTGACATTTCTAATAAAAATACAGTGTACAACTAATTAAAATAATAATATATATAAATATCTACCATTAATGCGCTGCACACCTGTGTGTGCTGCCATGCAAAATTAGTATCTTTGTCTACTAAAAATCGGGTCAGTGTCTCTGGGTGGGGAGGTGCCCAGCACCGCGGCTGCGTTCCCACGCTGGATGGCCACCGCAATTCTCTGATGTACATTTTGTTCAAATTCAGCCTTGTACCTTTTAGGGGAGAGAACATTTCCCAAAGAGAAAATTTCATGAATTTGGCCAAATCATGAAAGTCGAGAACTGTCAACCTTGTGAATGATTCATGTTATACGATACGATATACGATATGTGCGTGATTTGCTCAAGAGTGTAGTGGGATCAGTGTAGAGTGGCAATAAGTCGATACTGTGTGTAGACAAGGTGTGCGTGTTGGTGTCTCCTCACGCACCTGTTGCGATGTGCAGGCCAGTTCCAGCGGAGGTGCTGCCCGAAGGGGAGGAAGTGCAACTTCCTCCATGTGTTCACTAACCCTGGTAACGCCTTCTGGAGGGCAGACAGGGATCTCCCCCTTCATCCGTCAGTAGCAAACCGTCACAGGTTGGCGTGGAGGAGTGAGTGAGGTGTGGAGGAGTGAGGGAGGTGTGGGAGTGAGGGAGGTGTGGAGGAGTGAGGTGTGAGCGAGTGAGGGAGGTGTGGAGGAGTGAGGGTGTGGGAGTGAGGGAGGTGTGGAGGAGTGAGGTGTGAGCGAGTGAGGGAGGTGTGGAGGAGTGAGGTGTGAGCGAGTGAGGGAGGTGTGGAGGAGTGAGGTGTGAGCGAGTGAGGGAGGTGTGGAGGAGTGAGGGAGGTGTGGGAGTGAGGGAGGTGTGGGAGTGAGGGAGGTGTGGGAGTGAGGGAGGTGTGGGAGTGAGGGAGGTGTGGGAGTGAGGGAGGTGTGGAGGAGTGAGGGTGTGGGAGTGAGGGAGGTGTGGAGGAGTGAGGTGTGAGCGAGTGAGGGTGTGTCTGGTATGAGTGGGTAAGTGGGGTGTGTGTAGACGTGTGTGCAAAGATGATGAGATGGTCAATGTGCTGTTCTGTGCTCTTAGCCAGTTAATAAGTGACTCAGGAGCCACATTTCTGCTGCTACCAGCTCACTAGTGCAGCTACATATGAGATAGTGTGGACTGACAGTAGGGGAGGAGGGAGGGTGTGGGGGTGTGGGGGAGTGAGGGGTAGGGGTGGCTGGGACGAGAGCAAGATGGCTGTATAGTTGGTCGTGGTGTGCTATGCAGTGCAGTGGAACCTCTCTATACAAAGAACACTCTAAGTAGAGGACACCTCTCTAATGAGGACACTGTCTGCTGTCCCAACGGCATAGAGCTGTGTACAAATCTACCTCTGAATTAAGGACACCTCTCTATACAGGACAGCCAACTGGGTCCCAAAGGTGTCCTCTATAGAGAGGTTCTACTGTATTATCATAGACACTCTACACTATGCGGTGTTGGTGATCTCTCACAGGTGGAGCGAGAGGAGGGGGAGTGGCTACAGGCAGTGGCGACGAAGTGTCAGTCCCTGGAGGGACAGGAGGCGGAGTCACAGACATGGCTCCTCCTCCTCCTCCAGACGTCACAGAAGGAGTGGGTCTAGGTCTGGTTCAGACAGTGACAGTGACATGGAGACTGACACCCATCACAGGTGACGGCAGGAGTATGACCTTTGCATGGAGTAGGGGATAGAGGGGTTTTCTCCAACATGGGAGAGGAGGCCTCTCTAGTGCCAGGTGGGGGAGTGGTGTGGAGCATCTTCAATGGGGAGAGAAGGAGCTGACTTTTTCAGTGTGGGAAGTGCAATGTCTTTAATAATGTATGTACGTGTGAGGTGTCACATGCAATGTGGTGTAGAAGCTGTTGGTCTATGAGCAAGCAGTGTATATTACTGTCCATGCGCTGCTGGCTAGTTACGTAGCTGTTTCTTTGCTGCATGCAGGGCTGAAAGGACTGGTGGTTCTCAGCGAAGCAGCTCTGTAGCCAGTGAGCGCTCATCGCGAGAACACAAGAGGCATTCATCACGTACAGAAGATGACAGTTTCCATGACAACCACAGACGCCGTCATAGCAGTAGTAGCAATAAGTCAAATTCACACAACAAAAAGCGGCGAAAGCGAGACTCCAGCCAACTGTCTAGTGACGATAGCGATCATCGAGGGAAGAGATTGAAGGGAAAGAAGAGAAAAAAGCATCGACACAGCCATAAGAACAGCTCTCCAGAGCATGCAGAAGAAGAGACTGACTAATCAACACTTTGCATGTGCGTGTGTTGTAAATGTTTCAACAGAAAATATTGTTATATGCTGCAATGTTGAATTAAACAGGCAAATGACCTGTGTGTGTACATGTGCTTTAATAGTATGAATGTCTCAGGAGATTGTTATTGCTGTGGTTGTGGACGATGTGGAATCGCCCACCCATAGCCAACTCCAAACAGAAACTGGGTGCTGTCACTGCCATCCTCATTTCCAGTCAGGGGGCGGGACCTGATGGGTATTACAGAGTAGTACCCTTTCTTTCTTGCATGCTCCCTCACTTCCTCCTCCTGAGCAGGACTCAGCTGCTGCTGCAGACAGCCTGACAGCTGGCCAAAGTGGTCCGCTACTGCATCCAGTGACAGCGAGCGCAGAGAGGGGAAGTCCGAGCCTGCATAGGGGAGGTAGGAAGTTAATGCATACTGACTGCTCTATACTGTCGCTGTGCGAGATGGTGTACACTGCATGTTATAATTATAGAGTATAAGACGGAAGCCTAGGGGACGTTGAATGATAGGAGCTGATACAACAATGTACAACAGAGAGGGGAAGTCCGAGCTGATACAACAATGTACAACAGAGAGGGGAAGTCCGAGCTGATACAACAATGTACAACAGAGAGGGGAAGTCCGAGCTGATACAACAATGTACAACAGAGAGGGGAAGTCCGAGCTGATACAACAATGTACAACAGAGAGGGGAAGTCCGAGCTGATACAACAATGTACAACAGAGAGGGGAAGTCCGAGCTGATACAACAATGTACAACAGAGAGGGGAAGTCCGAGCTGATACATCAATGTACAACAGAGAGGGGAAGTCCGAGCTGATACATCAATGTACAACAGAGAGGGGAAGTCCGAGCTGATACATCAATGCCAAAGAATATACGTAGTACATACGTGGGCGAGACATACCACTGCATGTGGAAGTGTGTGTGTCTCCATGGCACTCAAGTACGCACACCATACATGATTCCAGGAGCTCTGGCAACTCTATTATGTGCATCTGATGGTTCGCAATGCTACCATACCACACCAGGTTCAAGAGCACGGCAGCCATGATTGTATGACATCACATGACATCACATGACATCAAGATAGGCTCGCATTTGTCTCACCCCACTGCAGTATCCTGAAGTCTCCCCTCCACTTTCTCAGTCCAGTGGTTGGGCACTTCACGATGTTACCCAGTCTGGCTGTGCTGGAGGGAAAGTTACCTCCAAAGACCAGCAGCTGGACGGCTCTGGATCCAGGAGGACGGTAGCAGGTGGCTGTGTGCCAGTACCTCGGGGCCAGCGGCACCCAAGCCTGTCAGGAGGACCATATCAGCTGAAGCAGTGGAACTGTGCGTGAAGTGAGTCCCTTACCAGCAAAACAGAGGCCATACACACTGACATTATCATTGCTCCCATACATGCACATTTATGCATCTGGGTTCAGTAACACCCTGAACACCTCACCTCCTTCCATGAGACCTCCTTCAGTTTCTTGTCGAAAGTGAAAAATCCTGCTTGATCTGCCACTGTCTCTTTGGTGTCCCTCCCCCAGAGAAGAAAGACGCTCTGTTTCACTTCACCCTCACCCTCACCCCACACACTGTCAGGGTCCACCAGGGCACAGAGAGGGTGGAAGGTGCGAGGAAGTGGCCACGGAACATTCTCATCAACCGGGTTTGAAACAAGACTGAACGACTGAAAGAGAACAGAGGGCAGATTAAGAAGTAGAACAGTACCTGACCTTCACTTGCTCGGTTGATCCTTGCAGCACTGGACATGTGCAGCTCATGCACTTAAAACGGTTCCCACACCTATCTGTTGTGCCGCCTCCTTACCCTTCCTTACCCTTCCTTACACACATACCCTTGTTTCCAGGTCCACAATGTGCAAGTTGCCGGATACATTTCTCCCCGAGGTGCCCCCGTACATGGCTGCTCGGTGTGAGTCAAAGCGGACCATGCCGTGGCCGCCGATGGGAGGAGGACGACCAGCAACTTCACGCACTGCCTCCCAGTGTCCTACCAACATGGATTAAAATGATTTATCAATTCAACAGAGACTATGAATGGAGTCTATCTTAAAGAAGAAGCTCTATTCATTGCAATGTTGTATGCTAATACATATGTATGTATGGGCGTATGTATGGGGGTATGTATGGGGGTATGTATGGGGGTATGTATGGGCGTATGTATGGGGGTATGTATGGGGGTATGTATGGGGGTATGTATGGGGGTATGTATGGGCGTATGTATGGGGGTATGTATGGGTGTATGTATGGGCGTATGTATGGGGGTATGTATGGGCGTATGTATGGGCGTATGTATGGGCGTATGTATGGGGGTATGTATGGGGGTATGTATGGGCGTATGTATGGGGGTATGTATGGGTGTATGTATGGGGGTATGTATGGGCGTATGTATGGGCGTATGTATGGGCGTATGTATGGGGGTATGTATGGGGGTATGTATGGGCGTATGTATGGGCGTATGTATGGGCGTATGTATGGGGGTATGTATGGGGGTATGTATGGGCGTATGTATGGGGGTATGTATGGGCGTATGTATGGGGGTATGTATGGGGGTATGTATGGGGGTATGTATGGGCGTATGTATGGGCGTATGTATGGGCGTATGTATGGGCGTATGTATGGGGGTATGTATGGGCGTATGTATGGGGGTATGTATGGGCGTATGTATGGGCGTATGTATGGGGGTATGTATGGGGGTATGTATGGGGGTATTAGGATTAGGGTTGAATTAGTATGGAATACATAACATACGTGAAATACATTTGGAAAGGGAGATATATCGCACTCTTAGGGATCATAGAATACTACAGTCAGTGTATATGTATTAATTCTCATGCACCCATCCACACACACACACACACCACACACACACACACCACACACACCACACAAACACACACACACAAAGACGCACAATACACACACACACACACACACACACACACACACACACACACACACACACACACACACACACACACACACACACACACACACACACACACACACACACACACACACACACACACACACACACACACACACACACACACACACACACACACACACACACACACACACACACACACACACACACACTCACACACCACACACACACCTGAGTGATCATCCTCAAAAATGAACTCATGGTACTCGTTATTGTGTCCATAGTTCTGAGGAACCTCTTGAAATGATATATACTCTGCGTTAGCTTCACGACGTTTTTCATCTGAAACTTCTGCACTGACGCCTCCAAACACAACCAGACGATCCCTGTACGGTACGAGGGAAGTGCGATACACGGGCGTGGGCTGTACTGCGGAGGTCGGCTGCATCTTCTCCCACACCATGGTGGACAGCTGCAGGCGACGCAGGTCGGAGGAGAAGTTGAACTCGTTGTACCCGCCAAACAAGTAGAGGTGGTCCGAGTGGTGGGAGCACATTGCGGCGCCGTAGTCGGGAGGAGGGACGTCGCCTCGCGTGCTGTACTGGTACCACAGCTTGTCCTGCACGTCGTACACGTCTATCAGGTTCTCCTCCGTGTGGGGTAGATTTCGTTTAACGCGAGATATCCCCGGAGGGAGGGCGCCCGGAGTGGACAGGGCGGGGGTGTCATCTTCTTCAGACTCGTCCGAACTGTCATCATCCATCCGTTCTGTGACCACAACAATGCCTCCCCAGCAATAGAGTCGTCCACTGTGCAAGACAGCGCAATGTGCTCTTCGCTCAAACAGGAACAAGCGGTCTTCTGCAACAGGTGATCCACCGTCCGCCATCTTGAGGGATAGGGGATTTCCCCAGCCTCCCCTTCACACAGGTGCACACAGCCATTGCCAGCCTCGTACTATATAATAATTATAGCTTAATAATAAATTATACGTACCCGATCTAGCTGTATAAGGTATATTGCTATAGTAAGCGCCATATGTACATGTAGCTACATGTTCTAGCTATACGTAGGTTATATAAAAATCACAATAATATACATTTGTGTTACAAAAATGTGAGTAGCATTGGAGCAGTAGCTAGCTACAAACATAAAAACGTGTACAAAATGCTGCCACAGTCTAAAACTGAACAATTCAGCAATTAGGCGAGGTGAAGTGAAGAACTAGTCCTGTACACTAGCAAGGTTCATTGTGAAATTGTTGAGGTAGAAGATGGCATCATTAGCTGCACCTGTGCCTCTGGAGGTGACTTGAAGCGCATTCATAAGGCTGTAGTACGTGATGTCCGATTGGTCCAGGCTGTTAGCCCATTTGAGGAGCATTTGGTAGCATGACTCATTCACTCTGTTCTGCTCACTGCTGTGTGCTATGTCAATTTCCGAAATGGCAGAGTCTGAGAGGCCAAGCAGTCGGTATGAGTGGGTAAGTGGGGTGTGTGCAAACGTGTGTGCAAAGATGATGAGATGGTCAATGTGCTGTTCTGTGCTCTTAGCCAGTTAATAAGTGACTCAGGAGTCACATTTCTGCTGCTACCAGCTCACTAGTGCAGCTACATATGAGATAGTGTGGACTGACAGTAGGGGAGAGGAGGGAGGGTGTGGGGGTGTGGGGGAGTGAGGGGTAGGGGTGGCTGGGACGAGAGCAAGATGGCTGTATAGTTAGTCGTGGTGTGCTATGCAGTGCAGTGGAACCTCTCTATACAAAGAACACTCTAAGTAGAGGACACCTCTCTAATGAGGACACTGTCTGCTGTCCCAACGGCATAGAGCTGTGTACAAATCTACCTCTGAATTAAGGACACCTCTCTATACAAGACAGCCAACTGGGTCCCAAAGGTGTCCTCTATAGAGAGGTTCTACTGTATTATCATAGACACTCTACACTATGCGGTGTTGGTGATCTCTCACAGGTGGAGCGAGAGGAGGGGGAGTGGCTACAGGCAGCGGCGACGAAGTGTCAGTCCCTGGAGGGACAGGAGGCGGAGTCACAGACATGGCTCCTCCTCCTCCTCCTCCAGACGTCACAGAAGGAGTGGGTCTAGGTCTGGTTCAGACAGTGACAGTGACATGGAGACTGACACCCATCACAGGTGACGGCAGGAGTATGACCTTTGCATGGAGTAGGGGATAGAGGGGTTTTCTCCAACATGGGAGAGGAGGCCTCTCTAGTGCCAGGTGGGGGAGTGGTGTGGAGCATCTTCAATGGGGAGAGGGGAGTGGTGTCGAGCATCTTCAATGGGGAGAGAAGGAGCTAAGTTTTTCAGTGTGGGAAGTGCAATGTCTTTAATAATGTACGTATGTGTGAGGTGTCACATGCAATGTGGTGTAGAAGCTGTTGGTCTATGAGCAAGCGGTGTATGTTACTGTCCATGCGCTGCTGGCTAGTTACGTATAGCTGTTTCTTTGCTGCATGCAGGGCTGAAAGGACTGGTGGTTCTCAGCGAAGCAGCTCTGTAGCCAGTGAGCGCTCATCGCGAGAACACAAGAGGCATTCATCACGTACAGAAGATGACAGTTTCCATGACAACCACAGACGCCGTCATAGCAGTAGTAGCAATAAGTCAAATTCACACAACAAAAAGCGGCGAAAGCGAGATTCCAGCCAACTGTCTAGTGACGATAGCGATCATCGAGGGAAGAGATCGAAGGGAAAGAAGAGAAAAAAGCATCGACACAGCCACAAGAACAGCTCTCTAGAGCATGCAGAAGAAGAGACTGACTAATCAACACTTTGCATGTGCGTGTGTTGTAAATGTTTCAACAGAAAATATTGTTATATGCTGCAATGTTGAATTAAACAGGCAAGTGACCTGTGTGTGTACATGTGCTTTAATAGTATGAATGTCTCAGGAGATTGTTATTGCTGTGGTTGTGGACGATGTGGAATCGCCCACCCATAGCCAACTCCAAACAGAAACTGGGTGCTGTCACTGCCATCCTCTTTCCCAGTCAGGGGGCGGGACCTGATGGGTGTTACAGAGTAGTACCCTTTCTTTCTTGCATGCTCCCTCACTTCCTCCTCCTGAGCAGGACTCAGCTGCTGCTGCAGACAGCCTGACAGCGGGCCAAAGTGGTCCGCTATCGCATCCAGTGACAGCGAGCGCAGAGAGGGGAAGTCTGAGCCTGCATAGGGGAGGTAGGAAGTTAATGCATACTGACTGATCTACACTGTCGCTGTGCGAGATGGTGTACACTGCATGTTATAATTATAGAGTATAAGACGGAAGCCTAGGGGGTCTACGTTGAACGACAGGAGCTGATACAACAATGTACAACAGAGAGGGGAAGTCCGAGCTGATACAACAATGTACAACAGAGAGGGGAAGTCCGAGCTGATACAACAATGTACAACAGAGAGGGGAAGTCCGAGCTGATACAACAATGTACAACAGAGAGGGGAAGTCCGAGCTGATACAACAATGTACAACAGAGAGGGGAAGTCCGAGCTGATACAACAATGTACAACAGAGAGGGGAAGTCCGAGCTGATACAACAATGTACAACAGAGAGGGGAAGTCCGAGCTGATACATCAATGTACAACAGAGAGGGGAAGTCCGAGCTGATACATCAATGCCAAAGAATATACGTAGTACATACGTGGGCGAGACATACCACTGCATGTGGAAGTGTGTGTGTCTCCATGGCACTCAAGTACGCACACCATACATGATTCCAGGAGCTCTGGCAACTCTATTATGTGCGTCTGATGGTTCACAATGCTACCATACCACACCAGGTTCAAGAGCACGGCAGCCATGATTGCATGACATCACATGACATCACATGACATCAAGATAGGCTCGCCTTTATCTCACCCCACTGCAGTATCCTGAAGTCTCCCCTCCACTTTCTCAGTCCAGTGGTTGGGCACTTCACGATGTTACCCAGTCTGGCTGTGCTGGAGGGAAAGTTACCTCCAAAGACCAGCAGCTGGACGGCTCTGGATCCAGGAGGACGGTAGCAGGTGGCCGTGTGCCAGTACCTCGGGGCCAGTGGCACCCAAGCCTGTCAGGAGGACCATATCAGCTGAAGCAGTGGAACTGTGCGTGAAGTGAGTCCCTTACCAGCAAAACAGAGGCCATACACACTGACATTATCATTGCTCCCATACATGCACATTTATGCATCTGGGTTCAGTAACACCCTGAACACCTCACCTCCTTCCATGAGACATCCTTCAGTTTCTTGTCGAAAGTGAAAAATCCTGCTTGATCTGCCACTGTCTCTTTGGTGTCCCTCCCCCAGAGAAGAAAGATGCTCTGTTTCACTTCAACCTCACCCTCACCCCACACACTGTCAGGGTCCACCAGGGCACAGAGAGGGTGGAAGGTGCGAGGAAGTGGCCACGGAACATTCTCATCAACCGGCTTTGAAACAAGACTGAACGACTGAAAGAGAACAGAGGGCAGATTAAGAAGTAGAACAGTACCTGACCTTCACTTGCTCGGTTGATCCTTGCAGCACTGGACGTGCAGCTCATGCACTTAAAATGGTTCCCACACCTATCTGTTGTGCCGCTTCCTTACCCTTCCTTACACTTCCTTACACACATACCCACATACCCTTGTTTCCAGGTCCACAATGTGCAAGTTGCCGGATACATCTCTCCCCGAGGTGCCCCCGTACACGACTGCTCGGTGTGAGTCAAAGCGGACCATGCCGTGGCCACCGATGGGAGGAGGACGACCAGCAACTTCACGCACTGCCTCCCAGTGTCCTACACACAAGGATGAAATGATTTATCAATTCAACAGAGACTATGAATGGAGTCTATCTTAAAGAAGAAGCTCTATTCATTGCAATGTTGTATGCTAATACATATGTATGTATGGGCGTATGTATGGGGGTATGTATGGGGGTATGTATGGGGGTATGTATGGGGGTATGTATGGGGGTATGTATGGGGGTATGTATGGGGGTATGTATGGGGGTATGTATGGGCGTATGTATGGGCGTATGTATGGGGGTATGTATGGGGGTATGTATGGGCGTATGTATGGGCGTATGTATGGGGGTATGTATGGGGGTATGTATGGGGGTATGTATGGGGGTATGTATGGGGGTATGTATGGGGGTATTAGGATTAGGGTTGAATTAGTATGGAATACATAAAATACGTGAAATACATTTGGAAAGGGAGATATATCGCACTCTTAGGGATCATAGAATACTACAGTCAGTGTATATGTATTAATTCTCATGCACCCATCCACACACACACACACACACACCACGCACACACACACACACACACACACACACACACAAACACACACACACACACACACACTCACACACCACACACACACCTGAGTGACCATCCTCAAAAATGAACTCATGGTACTCGTTATTGTGCCCATAGTTCTGAGGAACCTCTTGAAATGATATATACTCTGCGTTAGCTTCACGAAGTTTTTCTTCTTTAACTACTCCACTGACGCCTGCAAACACAACCAGGCGATCCCTGTACGGTACGAGGGAAGTGCGATACACGGGCGTGGGCTGTACTGCGGAGGTCGGCTGCATCTTCTCCCACACCATGGTGGACAGTTGCAGGCGACGCAGGTCGGAGGAGAAGTTGAACTCGTTGTATCCGCCAAACAAGTAGAGGTAGTCTGAGTGGTGAGAGCACATTGCGGCGCCGTAGTCGGGAGGAGGGACGTCGCCTCGCGTGCTGTACTGGTACCACAGCTTGTCCTGCACGTCGTACACGTCTATCAGGTTCTTCTCAGTGTGGGGTAGATTTCGTCTAACACGAAATATGCCCGGAGAGAGGGCGCCCGGAGTGGACAGGGCGGGAGTGTCATCTTCTTCAGACTCGTCCGAACTGTCATCATCCATCCGTTCTGTGACCACAACAATGCCTCCCCAGCAATAGAGTCGTCCACTGTGCAAGACAGCGCAATGTGCTCTTCGCTCAAACAGGAACAAGCGGTCTTCTGCAACAGGTGATCCACCGTCCGCCATCTTGAGGGATAGGGGATTTCCCCAGCCTCCCCTTCACACAGGTGCACACAGCCATTGCCAGCCTCGTACTATATATAGCTTAATAATAAATTATACATACCCGATCTAGCTGTATAAGGTATATTGCTATAGTAAGCGCCATACGTACATGTAGCTACATGTTCTAGCTATACATAGGACTATATAAAAATCACAATAATATACATTCATGCTGCAAAAATGTGAGTAGCATTGGAGCGGTAGCTAGCTACATACATTAAAACGTGTACAAAATGCTGCCACAGTCTAAAACTGAACAATTCAGCAATTAAGTGAGGCGAAGTGAAAAACTAGTTCTGTACACTAGCAAGGTTCATTGTGAAACTGTTGAGGTAGAAGATGGCATCATTTGCTGCACCCGTGCCTCTGGAGGTGACTTGAAGCGCATTCATAAGGCTGTAGTACGTGATGTCCGACTGGTCCAGGCTGTCAGTCCATTTGAGGAGCATTTGGTAGCATGACTCATTCACTCTGTTCTGGTCACTGCTGTGTGCTATGTCAATTTCCGAAATGGCAGAGTCTGAGAGGCCAAGCAGTCGGCCTACCATCCTCCACACACACACAAGCTTAGGTGACAGATCTCTGAAGAGGCCTCTACGAAAAGGATTATCACGTGAAATGATTTGATCCTCTTGCATGCCACACAGATCTATTAGATCTGGGTGGTTCTCACGCAGCCAGACAAAGAAGCACCTTGAAATACTGCCATTCTCCGCTACTGGGGTGGCCATTTTGAATGACAGTACATAACTTCTTAGAATGGGAACCAGTTCATCCGATCTGTCGATTTCATGAAGGCTTTGAAATATTTTGCCAAAAGTCAGTGGTTGTTCAATCCTGGTGCTTGCACGTCTGAACATCTCGTACGCTCTCTCGCCAATGTTGAGGGCGTTTCCTGCACTGCAGCTCGACCTGACTTGATCTATCACAAGAGATGAGAGGCCGAGGTGTTCTCCAAGTACAACTAGCAGGTCTTCTGGGACCATGATGGAGAGAAGGGCAAGAACATATCGGTCTCTTGCCCACTGTATGGTGGGGTCTTGTGAGGGTGCAGACGGATAGGCTGAAGTGGGTTCTGTTGCAGTAGAGTCGGTAGGACTGGTTCCTTGTGTGGAGTCGGAAGGGCTGGTTCCTTGTGTGGAGTCAGAAGTACTGGTTCCTTGTGTGGAGTCGGAAGGGCTGGTACCTTGTGTGGAGTCGGAAGGACTGGTACCTTGTGCGGAGTCCGAAGGACTGGTTCCTTGTGTGGAGTCAGAAGGACTGGTTCCTTGTGTGGAGTCGGAAGGGCTGGTACCTTGTGTGGAGTCAGAAGGACTGGTTCCTCGTGTGGAGTCAGAAGGGCTGGTACCTTGTGCCGAGTCGGACGGACTGGTACCTTGTGCCGAGTCGGACGGACTGGCTCCTCGTGCGGAGTCGGAAGGACTGGTTCCTCGTGTGGAGATATGTAGTCTGTGAACTGGGGTGGAGCAGGAAGAACTGGGATCCTGTGGAGAGCTAGAAGGGCTGTGATGTGCTGCTGAACTGCAGGTATTGCGACCTGAAGGTATAAAAAGCCACATTTAGCAATGTACGTAAGTGTGTGTGTAGAGTACAAGAGGTGCAAGTCAATATAAAGAGACAATATATGTATGTATGTATGTATGTAGATTGCCCAACATGCAGTGCACAAAATAAAGTGCACTTCCAGTGTACACATTAAAAACATGGGGGCATTCAAATTGAGAGTTACACGACTGGTACCTACCCGCTTTGAGTTGTACCCCAGCGCTCTCCCCTTCTCCCATCACAAGCTCACAGGTGAGGTAGCAGCGGGTGAGAGGGTCTGACCTCTCCACCTCAATGGGGTGGTGGAGAGGGAGGAGTGCTCCACAGTTCTGCACTGTGGCTAGAGACACTGGGAGGAAGTTGGCCATTTTGGATGAGAGCTTTGAGTCGTTGCGCAGCCAAGGTGTCACCTTTTGAAAGTGTTCAAGCAAAATCTGCAAATGGAGATGATGCAAGGTTTAACGGTAAGACTGACAGTACCACAAGATTACACACAACCACACATGCATGCCATCCAATGCAGTTGCTATAGGCCTACTTTGTCATTAGTGGTAGTGGCGGCATATGTATGTACGTACATATACGTATACACCTTCCCCCTAGCTAGCGTTGCACAAGACGGCAATATGCATGTACACAGACACATGCACACACACCTGGGTCACACTAAGTTCTACATTCCATCCTGGAGTTGAGGGGCCACTCTTAAGCTGAATCAACTTTGTTCGTATCTCCAGGTTGAACACATTGGAGCTGAATTTGTAACGTGCCTGCTCCTGAAAGTTGGCCAAAGCCTGCAAACGCAATTACAAGAGAGAGGATCCTTCCTAGAGCTGCACACACTCAACGTCTTAGCTTGCATGGCTAGTTCCAAAGAGAACAAATCTCTAAGAGTGTGTGATGTGTATCTCCATTACACATCACACCTCATGCACAGGGCGTCAAGCTTAAATATATAGTTACATTCGAATGTATGCTCCTATAGCATTGCCTGCCAACCGCAACTGAATGCAGCGGAAGTACCTGGTATGTGTTGTGTAGATGCGGAGCAAACAGAATACGAGCAGTCCACTGGTTCAGACGGCTTCTTCCTCTGGGCTCATAAGTACATGACATGACAGACATTTTAGGGACATTCAAAAACTGTACATTGAGGTCCTCCTGCTGCAGGGATGTACTGGAAGCAGTGCCGGCTGGTGCAGGTGGATCAACCTCCATCACATCTTGATCACAAAGGCTGGCGCTGGCATCTTGGCGAATGAGTGCTTGGCGCTTCTTCTCCTCTGCTGATGCCTCGCTGCTGGTCTTCTTCATTTCAAAGTATAACCTTCTCTTCTCGTCTGCACTTGGCGAGGCTGCCGATGTTTGCGCTGCCTTCTTCACCTGCTCAGTAGTACTGTCATTGGCTGGGTATTTCTCAAGGCTCCTGGAAACATTTAGTTTGGGCAAGGCCTTTCTCACATGAAGTGGAGGTGTAAACCTCTTCTTTGGTGAATGTACCACACAGAACCTGCTGAAGTGGCGCACTGGGAGATTGACATAGGGGTAACCTTTGGCGAAAAGAGCCTGCACTTCCATCTCCACCTCCCCTCTGCTGTCAGACATGACAAAGGCTGTGGAATAATCCTTTGGCGAGCCACCTCCAAACGACAAGCAATGCGGCAGTTCGATCCACACATCAGATTGGAACTCGTCAAACTTAACTCCATCCGGTGCATCCACAAGCTTGGCTTCAAACTCAAACACGCCACTGCAAACAACTGTGCCCTTAAACGTGACATTAGAGAAAAACTTGCGGTTCTCTGTCTCCTCTGTCACCAGTCGAAAGGAGACCTCCACTTGCTCCTCCTCCAAAATGGCTCCAGCAGGGATGTACAGTGTCACTCCATTGACAGGTGAGTACAGGACACCACCAGCAGAGGAGAAAATGGCTGAAGGGTGGTCGTCAAGGGGGCACTTGAACGGAGGCGGGGGTGGCATTGTTGTCTTTGCTATAGTAGAAAGAATAGACAGTAATGTTTTTGAAAAGAGGACATTTCGTTCATTCTTGGTCTCCTCAAGTAACTGGATTACCCCAGTAGCAGACAGTGGTGATGATGTTGCTTCGGAGTTGTACATCTTGTGGAAGAGGAGAGTGTTCTTAGTATTGTCATCTGCATCGGGGCGCCCAAGAAATTTCTTGTCCTTCTTTCTAAGCATTTTATGCCGCTCAAGCACCTCTATGAGGGAGTCTGGATCGACACAGGAGTTGAAGTCATTCCGCACTTCAAGCAGTAATTTCCTTGCAGACAAATCAGTATCCATCCTATCCCAGCCTCTAAGTAAGAAGCAGAAACAAAAGAAATTATCCAACTGCGTAGCAGTTTCTGTGTTCGCTAACTGAAAATGAAAAATTCATATTCAATTTAAAGTCAGACAAAATAACAACGAGACAAAAGTCGCGGGTGCTAGCTATACATAGGTACAGCTAGATACGATGCTAGCTAGCTAGGTATACATGTCAATTTTATATAGCCAACGATCGACTTACCCACTAGATGCACTTACTTTACGATTGCCCAGTTGATTCAGTGCTTCGTGTAGGCGATCGATGTACGCGAGTTCAGGATGATGATGATCGTTTAAGGGGTCAATAATCTTAGCTGCGGCAGAGTCATTAAGGGCAGGAACGTACGTCTCCGAATAGTACTGTACGCGTGATGAGAGATGGCTACATCGCGGACTACATCAACACCGCCATTTTGCAAAGTAGCCCTAAGGGGGGTGGGGGGTCCCCCGTCGTATGCGCAGTTCCCAGACCAGCCAGTAGCATTTTTTTTATTTATGTAGCGTGCCAACCTGCTGCTGCCGGAGGCAACGGGAGGCCTGGCTACGACAGACTTAACCCGTCGACTGTTGGCTGGGTGCTTCCAAGATATGCGTCGACGCCTTCATAAGGCTTCTTTCCCGACTGCCTTCTCCAACTCCCGAACGCTCCAGTGCTGGTGGCAAGCTTTCTTCTCGTCTTGGCTACCTGCCTATGGTACAGGTCAGTGCGGACTCCCTTAACTGCGGTCTGGGCATGCAGTGCGGCATACGGGTGTCCGATCGAGAGCAAGTTGTGCGATGTTGATTCTGTATTAATGCAGTGTCCGTATTGAGGATTCAGAGCCTATATACAATGTCTGATAGTGGCCTTTCTACAGTGAAGGTAATAGTTGTAGCATTACCATAACCTCGTACCCAGACCGAGACTAGCCGTACCATAGGTCTGGCTAGTCTCGCGTAGCCAGACCCTTCCTCTATTGTGCAACACCGCAGAGGAAAGAGGAGCAGTACTGGCTCTGTCCCAGACCCTTTCCTCTGTGGTGTTGCGCTATAGAGGAAGGGTCTGGCTACCCGAGACTATGCTCAAGCATAGGTATATATATGCACTCTGGAATGCAATTATCGTAGCTTGAATGCAATTATCGTAGCTGGAATGCAATTATCGTAGCTGGAATGCACAGCCTTTGTTCTGGACGGTCTAGCTAGGTGTGGAATTGTTCTCAAAGCCCCCGAAGTACTTCAGGTCCAGCAACACTACTGCTTAGGGGCAGGGGAGGGGCACACCCCACCCACCTATGGATGGGGTTCATCTTCACGCTTGTACAGTGAAGCATCAAAATAGAAGTGACACATTGTCTGCCCATATCACATGACTGTCACATGACCACACCTGTAGCACAAAGATCTCCTTCAGTTGATGCTGGATGCCCACAAAGAGGATGCCAGTGGGAGCTCAAAGGGGCTCACAGACCAAGAGATCATTGCGCAGTGCAGTGACTTTCTCATTACCGGTTATCAAAGTACCAAGGATGCTCTGTCGTACACCTGCTATCTGCTTGCTCTCCACCCTGAGGTGTAGGAGAGGCTGTCCAGGGAGATTGAGGAGTACTTTGAAGACACACCTGTGAGTTGGAGGACAGGGCATGTGTAAAATCTCAGCCATGTGTAGTGTGCACCGTTACGAACCTCTTTATCCGTCCTGGTGTAATGAAGGAGAGCACTCTGTACGAGGCTTCTCAGGACATTGAGTACCTCGACATGGTCTTGAATGAGTCACTGAGGATGTACCCTCCTACACCAAGGTGATTGAGCATGTGAATGGAAGCATGTGAATGAGTGAATTGGATTGAGATTAGAACACTCTCAAAGCACTGCATATATACTTTTTTGGCTGAAACTCCAATTCCTACCTGTAGGGTCACTCGTCAGTGCTCTGAGGACATCTCCATGAAGGGGTTCACCTTCCCCAAGGGACTTGTGGTTAACATCCCCATCTACTACCTCCACAACAACCCAGAGCACTGGCCAGAGCCGGACAAGTTTGACCCCAACAGGTGAAGACACGAGTGCAGTGTTCTACTCTACAGTAGGATTGATAGTAGCAACACGTAACCTGTGCATGAGGTACTGCTGTTTCGTTTTTGTATTGTGCATATCTCTGCTATGCAGGTTCACTGCTGAGGAAAAGGTAAAGCGAGACCCATTCTGCTTCATGCCATTTGGAATGGGTCCTCGTAGCTGCATTGGCATGCGTTTTGCCCTATTGGAGGCCAAGATGGCCCTGATCCAGATCCTGAGGCAGTTCAGACTGGTCAGGTCTCCTGACACAGAGGTGAGCTGCAGTGTGTGTGAACACACCTCTCTGCTGGCTAGCTAATGTTGGCTTGCTGTGTTACACAGTGTACCTTCCCTGCTCCCCGCCCTCGTAAGATTCCTCT
The DNA here is from genome assembly GCA_949841015.1 of Aplysina aerophoba. Lineage (NCBI taxonomy): Eukaryota > Metazoa > Porifera > Demospongiae > Verongiida > Aplysinidae > Aplysina > Aplysina aerophoba. Next base: position 5,161,623 of record OX465048.1, on the reverse strand, counting down.
GGAGTCAGCTGTGGGCCTCACCATGTCGCCCAAGAATGGTGTCTACTTACAGCTTGAGAAACACGATGGACCACCCTGTCGCGTTTCTACACACTCCTGAGTATTTTGCATTACTGACGCCAGTGCACTATATTGTACAGTATATATACGTACATCACACACACACACACACACACACACACACACACACACACACACACACACACACACACACACACACACACACACACACACACACACACACACATGCGCGCGCGCGCACGCACACAACTTGCTGTAGTTGTCTTACACTGTAAATATACAATTTGTTTCTGTAGTCCATATATTTATCATCTTCAATTTGCCATTTTATAAGCTATTATTGTATTATAGGGTAATTCATATAAAATATATGTCATAAACTGTCATGAGCAATTTCACATTAAAATACAATTTACGTACAACATACAATTATTCTGCCTGAGCACACAGACCATATGCAGTCTATACAAACAATGAATCCACTTAATTAGTTAGCTACTACGTGTGTCATTGGAGGACTGGTATCCGTGGAATAGCCCACCCATAGCCAACTCCAAACAGAAACTGGGTGCTGTCACTGCCATCCTCTTTCCCAGTCAGGGGGCGGGACCTGATGGGTATTACAGGGTAGTACCCCTTCTTCCTTGCATGCTCCCTCACTTCCTTCTCCTGAGCAGGACTCAGCTGCTGCTGCAGACAGCCTGACAGCTGGCCCAAGTGGTCCGCTATCGCATCCAGTGACAGCGAGCGCAGAGAAGGGAAGTCTGAGCCTACATAGGGAAGGTAGGAAGTTACTGTATACTGACTGATCTACACTGTCGCTGTGCGAGATGGTGTACACTGCATGTTATAATTATAGAGTATAAGACGGAAGCCTAGGGGGTCTACGTTGAACGACAGGAGCTGATACAACAATGTACAACAGAGAGGGGAAGTCCGAGCCTGCGTTGGGATGATGAAAAACAACCCAGAACAACCTATAATTCACATCTAGCATATACTGTACGTATGCCTTATTACGTACATGCATGCTTTGGCTGTGCATGATGACAGGATGACAGTAGGCAAGTGCGCTTTATTTCTAGCATCAATTGTTAAGTTTGAGCTAGCTATTGGCTATGAATAAACCAACGGCTTACCCTGCAAACTATTACCCATTAATGGCATCCCCCTCCACACACACACACATTGATTCCTACCTCAACATATCCACTTTGTCTCACCCCACTGCAGTATCCTGAAGTCGCCCCTCCACTTTCTCAGTCCAGTGGTCGGGCACTTCACCATGTCACCAAGTCTGGCTGTGTACGCTGGTAAATTACCTCCAAAGACCAGCAGCTGGATGGCTTTGGATCCAGGAGGACGGTAGCAGGTGGCCGTGTGCCAGTACCTCGGGGCCAGTGGTACCCAAGCCTGAAAATGCAAAAGCAAAAACAGTTCACACATATACACAATTTACATATATATGTACGTAAGTAAGTAATTCAAATGTACATTATGCGTTAATCACTTCTATATAAGGACAATGTGGTGAGGACCCGAGTGGGGTGGTGGTGGTGGTGGTGGATGAGTGGTTAGGAACAGTTCACACACACACACACAATTTACATACGTACGTACATACGTAAGTATTCAAGTGCACATTATGCGTCATTCTCCTTTTTTATAGGGACAATGTGGTGAGGTGTGAAGTGGTGGTGGATGAGGTGTGAAGTGGTGGTGGATGAGGTGTGAGGTGGTGGTGGATGAGGTGTGAAGTGGTGGTGGATGAGGTGTGAGGTGGTGGTGGATGAGGTGTGAAGTGGTGGTGGATGAGGTGTAAGGTGGTGGTGGTGGTGGTCTGAGTGGTAAGGAAGGGTTTGTGACAGTCTTACTGAAGACACTAGACAAATCACTGAAATCAAATCCAACATTTCGACAACACTGTGGCTGTGTTCACCAATGAAGTGTGACATCACGAACACTTACAAGTGGGATGTGCGTAGGGATAGTCACACAAGGCACAGACCTATATAATGATATGCATAAAGAATGTAGAAATTGGTGGCTTCTTACTAGCACTGACTGCATCTAGATCTATGTACATATGTACATATGCCTCATAAGACTATCTGTAGGCACATACCCTCACCTGTAAGTGTACGTTGCACTAATAAGCAGTTGAAGTGTTGCCAAAAGCCCAATTGTCATAATTGACTTGGCTCTTATTTATCAAGTTATGCATAGCGAACTCATTAGCAACACATTCCTTCCTTACACATCTTCAAAACTGCATGCAGTTTATCGAAGTACTGTAGCAGTGAGTCTCTCATCATGTCTACTGTATGTCGGTCATTCTAACATAATATATCGTTCGTATACTTTTACTCCAACAATACTCCAGCACTCATTACGGCACTCACGTCTGTCCACGACACATTACGCAGGTCCCTGTCAAGTGTAAAGAAGCCTGCCCTGTCAGCCACTTCCACTAGCTCATTGCCATACCTGCCCCAAAGGACAAAGATGCTCTGCTTCTCCTCTATTGATCCCTCACCCCACACTGTGTCTGGGTTGACCAGGGTGCATAGAGGGTGGTACATTCGAACAAGGGGCCAGGAAGCATTGGGACCCACTGACTGCGGGATGTGGTGAAATGCCTGCATGATAGAAAGCAGGGAATCAGAGCATGTATGCTACAGATGAGGGATTTCTTTGAAACTTCTGGAAACAGAGCTAAAGAAAGCAGTGAATAGACTAAACTTCTGGGAACATACGGAGCAAGTGAATAGACTAAAATGGATGTTGAAGGCTCAACGCTAGGATTACATGGTGTATTACGCATTGGACATCAATGCCTGGTTGTTCAAAATGCCCTCCTTGCCTTCATTAAAACACAAGGACTAGCAGGCATATAGCTATCACACACACACCTATCAACATAATATACGTACAGTACCATCAAATGCTATATCAACTATACTGTGCTCCAACGCTATAATGTTTAATTTACCACAATATAATCATAATTCATTGTAGCTCCACAGTCTGCATGATCCAACGGACACAGATGCACTGGAGTTGTTCGGCAATAATATACCACACATGCACACAGCACACTGCATGAGAAACCCCCTCACCCTAGTCTCTAGGTCCACAATGTACAGACTGTCCAATACTGTATTCCCCGAGGTGCCCCCGTACATGGCTGCTCGGTGTGAGTCAAAGCGCACCATGCAGTGGCCGCCGATGGGAGGAGGACGACCAGCAACTTCACGCACTGCCTCCCAACAACCTACGCATGTGCACATGAACGGCAATTTCACACAAGAGTACAATACTTTGCAAGGGATAATGACCCTGTCGTTGTGTGTGCTGCTATTACTATATATAGCATCAATTTCAGGTTGCTTGTCTGTGAGTGTAAATCAAACCGACCAGTGTGTGCTGCTATAGCATCCATTTCAGGTTGTTTGGTCATCAATTCAATGCAAATGTAAATCAAACCGACCAATTGATCGATACCTGGTCATGTTGCAATTGTACCTGGCAGTAATGTATTTTATTCATTTCTACTTTCATGGGTCAGACACACTGCAATCAACATCTGGACAACACAACGGCTAGCTAACCTCTATCACAATAGAATTCGTGGTATTCGTTGTTCTGTCCATACTCCCTAGGTAGCACTTGGTACGCAGTGAACTGTGCGTTAGCGTCACGAAGCTTTTCATCCGAAACTCTCACACTGACGCCTCCAAACACAACCAGACGATCCCTGTACGGTACGAGGGAAGTGCGATACACGGGCGTGGGCTGTACTGCGGAGGTCAGCTGCATCTTCTTCCACACCATGGTGGACAGTTGCAGGCGACGCAGGTCGGAGGAGAAGTTGAACTCGTTGTACCCGCCAAACAAGTAGAGGTGGTCCGAGTGGTGAGAGCACATTGCGGCGCCGTAGTCGGGAGGAGGGACGTCGCCTCGCGTGCTGTACTGGTACCACAGCTTGTCCTGCACGTCGTACACGTCTATCAGGTTCTTCTCCGTGAGGGGTAGGTTTCGTCTAACGCGAAATATCCCCGGAGGAAGTCCGCCTGCCGCAGGAGGGACAGGTGGCGGGGAGTCTTCAGATTCCGATTCGTCTGAGCTGTCATCTTCCATTCGTTCTGTGACAACAATGATACCTCCCCAACAGTACAGTCTCCCTTCGTGTAAGACGGCACAGTGTGCTCTTCGCTCAAACAGACACAAAGAGTCCTCTGCAGGCCATGGAATGGGTACGACCGCCATCTTGGAGTAGACATGGGGACTTCCCCATATCAAGCCAGCTGTCTTAGTTACATAGTATCTCCATAAACAAAAAGCTTAAAAACAACTGCACTATGTACATGTGTATAGCTATATACGTACCGGTACGGCCACATCTGTATACAAAAGCCATTGTTACATGCTGGTCTATACAGTGCAAAAACCACAAACAGTTGCTGTTAGCAGTTTATAAAAACAAAAGGTACACAAAATGATTGGCTTGTAAAACCTGCAGCTCTGTGTACATATGCAGTTAGTTACACATACTATCCAAGGATTGGGTAAAAAATGCAGAGAGTTGATTACTCAATCACATCTCATGCATGATCGGGTATGCTTCTTGCATTGGCTAGCTCAGGTGTGAAGCGGTAGAGGTAGTAAGTGGCATCCGATGCTGCTCCCACACCGAGAGAGGTCAGTTTAAGTGCAGACATAAGTCTGCCGTACGTGATGCCCTCAGGGCGTTGGCTGTGTTTGGCCCATCGGAGGAGCATTTGATAGCATGATTCACAGACGTCGTCATGTGATCTACTGCTGTTAATGTCGACTACATCAATCTCCCAGTCTGGGAGGCCAAGAAATCTGCCTACCATCCTCCACACACGCACCATCCTCTTTGAAAGGTCTAAAAATAGCTTCAATTGCCTCTTCTTAGGTAGAATAGCTCTTTCCATTGCTGCACTGGATGCACGTGGAATGAGAGTGGGATGGCAATCACACAACCAGGTGATGAAAAGTGCAGAAGGACCATCAGTGCTTTCTGTTTCTGCTGGAGTTCCGGTGCTTGCTGTACCAAAGGGCTGCGCGACAAGTCTTGACTGAATGTAGCTCCTCAGGATGGAGACCATGTGATTGGATCTGTCAATCTCACTGAGGATCACAAGTATCTTGCCGAAAGTAACAGGTTGTTCACTCTGTCTTGCACGTTTGAACATCTCATAAGCTCTTTCCCCTACATTGGGTACACTCCCCGCTGTGTAGCCTGGCCTGACCTGGTCTATTATGAGAGGTGGCAAACCAAGGCCTTCTCCGAGCGTGACCAACTGGTCCTCTGGGACCATGATGGAGATCAGGGCAAGAATGTAGCGGTCCCGTTCCCACTGCACGGTGGTGGGAGTGGGAGAGTGGAGGTCTTCAGGAGCAACCTGTGCTGGGGGGTCTGGAGCAGGAGATGGTGAAAAAGACAGTCACACCTACCAGCTGGTGTCACCTTCACACTACGTAGATGTGTACATGGACTTGTAACAAGGAAGCTAGGGCAAGCATGATACCAGGTGTACAAGCATTACATCCCACACCCTCTCTACCAAGCGGCTATCCTGCCTCCACACCATGCTGCTGGTGTCCTGTTGGACTGATTGACTTACCACTGCTGACAGTCTCAGCATCGGCAGTCTTGGGTTTTAATCCAGCCCCCTTCACACTCCTTGTTTCTCCCTCACAGGAGATGTAGCAGTGGGCCTTTGGCCAAGAGCCCTCCACTGTTATCCGGTGGTGGAGGGGGAAGGATGTTCCCTGCTTCTGCACCATTGCCACTGCCCTTGGGAGTAAAGTGATTTCAGAGGACTTCAAGTCTTCTATTAGCAGAGGAGCCACTGTTGTAAAGTGCTGGAGTGAAATCTGCATGAATCCAAAGAGATGCTGCAAGCACCAGCCATTTTGCAAGCACTCTCTCTCTCTCTCTCTCTCTCTCTCTCTCTCACACACACACACACACACACACACACACACACAACACACACACACACGCACAACACACACACACACACACACACTGACAGATACACAGACTGACCTTCGTTGTGCTCAGCTCCACCAGCCATTCTTGAGTTGAGGGCTCACTGAGCAATTGAATCAGCTGAAGACGCACATCCAGGTGAAAGGCCACAGTGTGGATCTCACGTTTCATCTGTTTTTGATATTTGGCCAAATCCTACGAGTCAGTAAAATGCAGTTGTGAGATGTGGGAGTGAATCTAGACAAAGTCAACTGTTCAGGTTAGAAACACCACTGCACAACACACACCCCATCAACATTAAGGAACTAAGCCAGCCACTACACACGAAGCAGTACTGTATACAGATAGTTTGTACCATGTATGTAACAGTATACCTTGAGTGCTTTGGGCAGGAGTGGAGCAAAGACAATGTCAGCCGTCCACCTGTCTTGCTTGTGTCTGTCTGCAGGCTGACAGACACACGCCACGAGGGACAACGCTGGTGCACTGGGGTCCTCCTGCTGCAGGGATGTACTGGAAGCAGTGCCGGCTGGTGCAGGTGGATCAACCTCCATCACATCTTGATCACTGAGGTTGGCGCTGGCATCTTGGCGAATGAGTGCTTGGCGCTTCTCCTCCTCTGCTGATGCCTCGCTGCTGGTCTTCTTCATTTCAAAGTATAACCTTCTCTTCTCGTCTGCACTGGGTGAGGCTGCCGCTGTTTGCGCTGCCTTCTTCACCTGCTCAGTAGTACTGTCATTGGCTGGGTATTTCTCAAGGCTCCTGGAAACATTTAGTTTGGGCAAGGCCTTTCTCACATGAAGTGCAGGTACAAACCTCTTCTTTGGTGAATCCGCCACAGAGAACTTGCTGAAGTGGCGCACTGGGAGATTGACATAGGGGTAGCCCTCACTGAAGAGAGCCTGCGTCTCCACCCCCACTTTCCCTTTACTGTCAGACACGACAAAAGCTCTGGAGTAGTCATTCAATGAGCCACCTCTAAACGACAAGCAATGCGGCAGTTCAATCCACACATCAGATTGGAACTCGTCAAACTTAACTCCATCCGGTGCATCCACAAACTTGGCTTCAAACTCAAACACGCCACTGCAAACAACTGTGCCCTCAAGCAAAGGAGAGGAGAGAAACTCTCGGATCTCTGCCTCCTCTGTTACCAGCCAAAAGGAGACCTTCACTTGCTTCTCCTCCAAAATGGCTCCAGCAGGGATGTACACCGTCACCCCGTAGACAGGTGAGTACAAGACACCACCAGCAGAGGAGAAAATGGCCGAAGGGTGGTCATCGAGCGGGCAGGTGTACTTGAACGGGGGCAATGTTGCCAGTTCTACGCAAAACAGAAGTACAAGCTAGGCTAAACAAGCACCTTGCAGAGCTGTTGCACCTCAGATCAACATACACAGTACCTGCAACAAATGTACCTTGTACTGTCTGTGAACCAGAAGTGTCCTCGGCAGCTGGAATTACATGCTATGAAGTCATCTACCTAATGCAGCCACCTCTACACAGCCCGGCCACTTCATACATAGCATGCACATTAGGGACCAACCAATTGTAGCAGATTTCTGAATTGATGAGACAATAGACTGGAGGGCTTTGGAGAAGTGCATGTTCTTCTCGTTTTCTGTGTCTGTGAACAGCTTAAGCAGACGGTCCACAGACAGACTTTGGTCAGCTGAGTACAACTTCCCGAACACAATGCTCTTCTTGGCAGTCTCATCTACACGCTGCAGTAGTTTCTTCTCTTTCTTCTTCAGCAGCTGGTTCTGATCCAACACTTCTATGAGGGAGTCAATGTCCACTTTAGAGTCAAAAGAATCTTTGAGCGGAAACAGTACGTCCTTTGTAGTCAACTGGCCCACCGCGGCCATGGCTAGTGAGGAGTCCCAGCCTGTGTGTCACAGCATCCCTGAAGAAAACACAGCAGTAAATGCATATAATAATATTGTAGAATAACCACCCACTCCCCGTCTGGACATGACCTACTAGGCTTGATACGTACGTACATACATGATCACCACGCGCAGACAAAAGGTAGCTACTTCATTCTGACAAGGCAGTAAGAATGCATGGCGTTCTTTGTCAAAGCTCACTGTTAAAGGCATTAATGGTCTTAAGTGGTGGAACCCAAACTGAAACATAGCTAAGTAGCTATCATCAAAACCAGACACGCAACTACAGTGTAGGAACGTATCTATCAACTCGGTCACAGTTAGGCCGCGTCGTTCAAACTGGTTCTTACCTTGGACACAATTCAGTTCCAAACTGTTTCCTGGGCGTTTCCTCGTCAACTCTCTCTCCCTCTTTGCACTCTTTGACTAACTATATACATCTAAATCGATAGCTATCAAAATAGGAGGGATATCGAAGGTGTGGGGTTCGCTCTATATCTGGATTCACCATCGATCTATGGTTTCACGAGGGAGTTCCCTGTGGTTGTACGATGATGTCATGACGACCCTGTAAACCCACGGAGGGACGCCCCATAGTCTGGCTTGCCAGCCCCTACGCCTACGGAGGGGCTGGCAAGCCCGACTAAACGCCGCCGGCCACCGCCATTTTTGTACAGTCACGTGACTTGTATCCCCTTGTCTTACGGGTTTCCTTAGCTAGGTGACCTCTATGCTTTAAGTCTACGTATGTTAGGTAGTATAAAGTAGGCCATGGATGTTCTACCGTTTGACTGCATTGTATGTGTGCTGGAGTATCTCAGTCCGCTTGACCTCAGCAGGGTTGCCTTGGTGAACCAAGTGAGTGATGGGGCAGCTAGCTCTATCATGTACGTACGTACGTACGTATTCTGCCGCTTGTTGCAGACTAGTACGCACTGTCTCAGAATGGAGGCAGCAGGCCTAGAGTGTGTGCCACCACCAAAAAATATTCTATGTACCGTACGAAGGATGAAATGACACTTTTGGGGAGATGGTTCTGCTAGTAGGGGTTAAGGGTTGGATGTGATTTGTCATGCCATGCTCATACTCTCTGCACTGCCTTACTTGGCATTATCACCTAGCTTGAGCTCCCTCCTCGCAGTAGCGTTAATTGTCGATGTTACACAATTGTGCATTGGATGTCCTTTAATGTGCTCAGGTTAATGAAAACATATCACTCAACCTCAGGTTGATTAATTCGATAATTAAGCCACCTGGTTGATAAGTTGTTGCCACTCACATACACAATGTATTACACAAGTATTGAATATGGCAGCTATGGATGAAGATCGAGTGTAGTAAATCACATCTTGTCTAAGACCCAGCTCTGTAACACATTCTTACTCCGATATGACTCACACAACTAAGTGCTTGTCCACCACTACCACCCATATATAGACCTTCTTTGAGGCTACCAAGAGCGACTACTTGTGGAGGTTAGTGCACCTCGTCCCTTCATCTACTGTACCAATAGCTATACTGTTAGTGAATTGATTACTAGCTCACACAGTGCATTAAGATTATCATTTTGCACTCACATATGATCTATCTGCACCATACGTACTACCCTTTCTGCTTACACTGCTGGAGACTCCTTCGTGCCTTGTACTAGTGGTAGCATGCTGCCTTAATGAACACCTGTCAGATGTGGGTGTTTGTGTTAATGGAGAATTGTTGTACATAATTGTTGACCCAACATTTCAGAGCCCATGCCCTTCAGCGGTGGACCTTCTGTGACATAAGCCAGGTGGCAGAAGGGCCCGGGAGGTGGAGGAGGTACTTCTACGCTCGTGCACGAATTGATGCCAACATTGACCAAGGCCGTCCAGGATTTGATTACAGAGTATGTTAGAAAATGGTATTGTCGGTTCTTAGGCGCAGCTTGATTAAAAACATTGCAATAGTTGATGGTATGCAGACTGTATGGGGCTTTGACCACATTCGCAGATCTTCTTCAGGTACTGAACTGAAGTGTAAATGTAACTGATGACAACCTTGTTTGTCAACTGTTTATGTACTGTTTATTTACAATTGTAATATTCTGCTGCGTAAGTGTTGCACACTAGAATGAAGTATGCCCTCATTATAGTAAGCCGCAGCAAGTAGCCCCTATATACGACATTATGTGCTAAGGTGAGAGAGTGTGTGGTGGACTTTGAAATGTAGCTGCAATTTGACATTTTTGGGTTGGACTGCAGCTAAGAGGTGTCTGCTTGGTCTTCCCGTCTGCAGGCTAGGACTCTAAGAGGCCCTGACAGTGTGGTCACTCAATTATGCTTTGTGCAAGGAGACGTAGTCAACTGGGAGAAGCCTCTGTTGCCACTTCTTGTGAGCTGTTATGAAGACGGGACTGTCAAGGCCTGGGATGCCAACAAGGTTAGACCATGAGCGTGAAGGGGGAGTACCCTGCTGTGGTCCTACAGTGGAACCTCTCTATAGAGGACACCACTGAGCTGACTGTCCTATATAGAGAGGTGTCCCTACAGTACGTATTTTAGAGGTAGATTTGTACACAGCTCTATGTGGTTGGGACTACAGACAGTGCCCTCATTAGAGAGGTGTCCATTATTCAGAGTGGCCTTTATAGAGAGGTTCCACTTTAGACCAAGTGGCCGTGATTAGATTTGCTGCCTCTTCCAACACTCTGCAATGTGTTAATCTGTTTAGGGCCAGTGTGTATGGACTGCTGAGGCAGAAGGAGTGTGCAGCAGTGCCGCTGTTCACCCTGAGGCAAGTGACCTGGCTGTAGGCGTGTCAGGAGGAAGGGTGCTCATTTACGATACATCAGAATGGAAGGAGAAAACCTCATTCAGTACTGGTGAAGGCACTGTCCCTTGCAAGATTTGCTACCTGGCCGAGCGGAAGGGCAAGGAGACCACATGGTTTCTTCTTGTGAGTTGCACTAGTGAAAGGATGGTATGAGCCGTGGGGCAGTTGTATTCTCTGCCCAACTTATTTGAGATAAATGTACATAGGATTGGATGAGTAAAACCCTGCAATTGCAGTGAATGTTAGTTCTGTCTGCCACACTGTGCATGCAATTACAGGTTGGCATTGACAGTGGTGATGTGCAGGTGTGGGAGTGTCCATCTTACACACGTCTCGGAGTGCTTAGAGGAAGCGCTTTGGTTGGGCTATTGACTGCAATGGAGATCAGCAAAATGGGTCTCGTGGCTGTCACTGGAAGCAGAGGGGACGTGGCGGTGAGCAGAACCAGTATTCTTTTTCCCTATTAATTACCCATTTGGACTAGGATATGGATGAACAATCGAGCATGATCTTGTTCCTTCTGTCAGAAATGCAGCAAATTGCAACACTTGACTGTATAAGATACGTACGTACATGAATTATCCGTAGGAAGTACTGTCCATGCATGTCCATGTACTGTACACAATATCCTCCTTAGGACACTGCCTGCACTCCTATGTGTTGTAGACCTGTTCAATACCTTTGCAAGCATGCTTATGATCTGGTGTGCTGTGGCAACTTGTTGTCTTTCAGATTTGGCTTGTCAGTTTGTTGAAGAGAGATTTTGCCGATCAGGAGAACCCTCTGCCCCACGTCTCTCTCAACCGCGGAAGGGCACCCATTCTCCTGTTTGATGACCCATTCTTTGAGGAGTTCGATGACCTTCCCATCCCCCGCGAGCGGAGACTCCCACCACTCTTTGCTGTCAATGCTCCTCGCAGAATGCAGTGGCTACCTTCAAGGGCAGGGACATTGGCAGTTGCATCAGGTGGAGTGATCGAGCTGTGGGCCCTAGCAGATAAGTTGGAGGAATGCAGGAAGAACTACAAGACGTGGCGAGCACCGGATGACGGCTACAAGGTCGTGGACCCCACACAGGTCTTGAACTTGGGGGCGCACGTCCACTGCTTGGTGTCTTCGGGCGAGTACCTTGTCACCGGGGACGCAGGTGGGTGTGTCCAGGTTTGGGATGTTGCCAAGGGTGTGTGCACGCAGCAGTTCGTGGACCACAAGGGTGCCGTCACTGGACTGTTTGGAGTGAGTCTCGTGCTGTCATTATTGTCTATGGTGGCTTTGTATAGTTATGTGTGTCTCCACTTGAATATTTACCTGCTTCAACTCTCAACACTTGTATACCTATGAATTGTCAATATTATAAAAAGTGTGAATCAATTTGGGATTTGTATTGTTGTCAGAACTGCATGACAATGTTGTAGAGGCTCATGGTTGTGGTGAAGTGACACTGGTAGTGAATGGATGAGCAACAGCACAACCATTCCACTGTATTATATTTAGTACACTGAATATACGTATGCATGCCATTGCCTGCAGGATGCATTCCGAATGGTCTCCTGCTCCACTGACTACTCACTGCGTGTGTACCGCTGGAGGAAGGAAGGAGGGCTCCTCCCTACACTTGAGAGCAGATACACTCTCTTGGGAGGATCAGTGGCCATGAAGAAGCAGTAAGCTCATGTGCAGAATGCATGAATGCACTGGAGCCGTGGCACATGCATGCACATGCATGCATAGGCTGCGTATACCCTGTCCACTTCGTACATGCAGTACGCCATGGGCACTGCGCATTTTGAGTATGTTATTACGTGGAGCTTTGTACCTTTACCTGGACGGCGATTGCAATTTGTGTGTGTGGTATTGCACACGTGTCAGCTCAAGAATCTTCGACATTGTGACATCTACGTACATATACGTATACTTATGCCTAGGGATGTCTTTGGTCCATACCAGCAGCTGCAGCCGCTATTTGGTTACCATGCTCAGGGCATGAGATAAGCTTACTAACTTAGGTAAAAACTCTTACTATAATTCTGTTGTATGTGTGAGTGTGTCCTAGCTAGACATATGAAAGAGGTCGAATCCAGTTTGCGTATATAATGAAGGCATCTACGTTTTTATGATTCTGTTGTTTTGTACATCCTTTGTGCACACACACAGTTCTGGCTTCTCGGCAGTGCAGTGCAGTCTGAACTGCTGTGTTGGAGTGGCTGGCAGTGGAGTCAAGGTCTACACCTTTGGGACATAGTGCAGCAAAGCAGGAACCCGTTGCAGTGTTTGGCGCAAGGAACAATAATTATATTATATTTTAGCCTATATTATTATATTGCCATTTGTAGAAGTTGTCATTGCAATGTGTACTATTGTGTATGGTTGGCTGTTGTATATGCATACGTACCTCTTTCACTATTTGCAATTGTCTGCACAATGTGCTTTCCTGTTTGTGAATGGTATGATTAACGAAATCACAAAGCTATATGATATACAGCAAATTTTATACTATAAATCAGGAATTAGTGTCATGTCATGTGCATGCATAATTGGGTACGCTTCTTACAGTGGCTAGCTCCAGAGTGAAGCGGTAGAGGTAGTAAGTGGCATCCGATGCTGCTCCCACACCGAGAGAGGTCAGTTTAAGTGCAGACATAAGTCTGCCGTACGTGATGCCCTCAGGGCGTTGGCTGTGTTTGGCCCATCGGAAGAGCATTTGATAGCATGATTCAGAGACTCTATCATGTGATCTCCTGCTGTCAATGTCGACTTCATCAATCTCCCAGTCTGGGAGGCCAAGAAATCTGCCTACCATTCTCCACACACACACCATCCTCCGTGAAAGGCCTCTAAAGAGTGGTAACTGCTCCTCAGATAGAATAGCTCTTTTCATTGCTGCACTGGATGCATATGGAATGAGAGTGGGATGGTTGTCACACAACCAGGTGATGAAAAGTGCAGAAGGACCATCAGTGCTTTCTGTTTCTGCTGGAGTTCCAGTGCTTGCTCTACCAAAGGACTACGTGACAAGTCTTGACTTAATGTAGCTCCTCAGGATGGAGACCATATGATTGGATCTGTCAATCTCACTGAGGATCACAAGTATCTTGCCGAAAGTAACAGGTTGTTCACTCTCTCTTGCACGTTTGAACATCTCATAAGCTCTTTCCCCTACATTGGGTACACTCCCCGCTGTGTAGCCTGACATGACCTGGTCTATTATGAGAGGTGGCAAACCAAGGCCTTCTCCGAGCGTGACCAACTGGTCCTCTGGGACCATGATGGAGATCAGGGCAAGAATGTAGCGGTCCCGTTCCCACTGCACAGTGAAGGAAGTGGGAGAGTGGAGCTCTTTAGGAGCAACCTGTGCTGGAGGGTCTGTGGTAGTGTGACCTGTAAAGGAAGATTGGAGAGACAGACAGTGACACCTTTTCTGACCAGATGTATAGACTTGTAGTACTATAGTACAGGTACATATGTATGGACTTGTAGTACTATAGTACAGGTACATATGTATGGACTTGTAGTACTATAGTACAGGTACATATGTATGGACTTGTAGTACTATAGTACAGGTACATATGTATGGACTTGTAGTACTATAGTACAGGTACATATGTATGGACTTGTAGTACTATAGTACAGGTACATATGTATGGACTTGTAGTACTATAGTACAGGTACATATGTATGGACTTGTAGTACTATAGTACAGGTACATATGTATGGACTTGTAGTACTATAGTACAGGTACATATGTATGGACTTGTAGTACTATAGTACAGGTATATATGCTATTGGAAGTGAAAATGGCGTCCTGATCTACGCTGCTTCGAGTCCCTTGAGCCCCTTCCTGATCCTTTCCAATCGAGTTGTAGCAGCGCTGAAGTCCTCCTCAGCCTCAGGCAGTATGCCTAGATGCTGCTCATGCAATAGCAGCGGCCGCTGCCTAAGATGCGCCTGTGTTCAGGGCGGAAGAAACTGCGACAACTGTGCCCCTTCATATCAAAATCGTTGCTCTAACCAGCCTCGAAACAGCTCCGGACCACAGACCGCGATGGCCAAGAATCACTCACCCCAATCATCGGAAGTCATTCTCGCGGCTACAGAGGCCAACAGCGCTTCTTCCCCAACAGACGCGGTGGGGCCTCCTGACGCCTTCGCGCATCCTGCGATAGTCACACCCGTCCAAGCCCTCATCGCAAGCCCAATCGTCGAGCCCTCAGCACCACTTTCACCCCCAGAACTACCCCCCTATCCATTATTATCCCAACCTGCATTCACCTGGGGGCAGTTAGATGGACAAGACTTTACACAGGCTATTTCAGCAGCCTATGCCGAGGTTGTACACTGGCGCCGCAATCAGTTCCTTGTGCCCTCAGGGAAAGCAGGCAGAGACTTCGTGACAGAACTTGCCCGCCTTTTCCAGAGCTACGCTGAGGGATCAGCACTGGAATCTGTGGCCCTGAAGGCTGCCATGGTCATGCCACATCTTCTGCTGCAGAAGCCATCTGCCTCGTCTAAGGCCAAGGACCACTCCTCTGCCCTCAGCCGGCGTCTGATTGCCTGGGAAGCAGGGGACCTAGATGGACTCCTTCGCGAAGGAAGGGTGATTCAGCGACACTTCAGACATGCCACCCCCCACTCAAATGAGGAGAGCCTTGCCAGCTCATTTTCAAAATTGATGCTGGCCGGGAAGACACGCACAGCACTTCGCCTCCTCACAAAGGAAGGACGGGGCAACGTGCTACCACTGGACCAACTGCAGGACCCTTGCAACCCATCCGCAGGGACAGTACTAGATGCTCTGAAAGAAAAACACCCTCCACCACAGACAGTCGACCAACAGGCCCTATCAACCAATACCGACCAAACACCTGAATGCCACCCCGTTATCTTTGACAACATCACCGGAGCAACCATCCGGAACGCAGCACTACGAGGCAGTGGTTCAGCAGGCCCATCCGGCATGGATGCTGCTGCCTGGAGGCGCATCTGCACCGCCTTCAAAACCGCTTCATCAGACATCTGCCATGCTTTGGCACTCCTAGCCCGCCGCATCTGTGCCCATCAGGTGGACCCAGACGGCTTGTCTGCTTATACAGCCTGCCGTCTGATAGCACTAGACAAGTGCCCAGGTGTTCGCCCCATTGGAGTTGCCGAGGTGGTACGTAGACTACTTGGGAAGGCCATTCTATCAGTTGCGGGCACTGATGTTCAACATGCTGCAGGAGCAATCCAGCTCTGTGCCGGGCAAGAGGTAGGCTGCGAAGCTGCCATCCACTCAATACGGACGATCTTTACTGACAGCGGCAACGAAGGGGTACTGCTAGTGGATGCATCCAACGCATTCAACCTCCTCAACAGGCAGGTGGCCTTGCGCAACATCACAACCATATGTCCATCAATCGCCACAGTGTTGATCAACACATACAGAGGGGATGCAGAGCTTTTCGTTGACAGTGAGACCCTGTACTCACGTGAAGGTACTACACAGGGAGATCCGCTAGCCATGGCTTTCTATGCTCTGGCCACAGTCCCTCTCATTAAGGCCTGCCAAATCAATGAACTGGCAGGGGAGGTCTGGTTTGCTGACGATGCAACTGGGGGTGGTCCTCTCACAGCTCTCCGCTCTTGGTGGGACAAGCTTGTCACACTAGGCCCTAACTTTGGCTACCATCCGAATGGTGACAAGACCTGGCTAGTGGTCAAAGAAGGTCTGGAGGATGCAGCCACAGAAGCCTTCGTAGGAACCAGTGTGCGAGTGACAACACAAGGCCGGAAGCACCTTGGAGCAGCACTGGGATCCCGCTCATTTGTGGAGCAATGCGTGTCACAGCAGGTAGAGGAATGGATAGCAGAGTTGGAGCAACTGTCCACTATTGCTCGCAGCCACCCACAAGCGGCTTACAGCGCCTATAGCCATGGCCTCAAGGGCAAGTGGCTATATCTAGCACGGACTGTCCCCAACATTGGCAACCTCCTTCAACCCCTGGAGAACATTCTCTGAGAGAAGTTCATCCCCGCCCTCACAGGTAGACCAGCTCCTGGTGACACAGAGAGAGAGCTCCTGGCACTACCAGCCAGGAACGGCGGTCTAGGCATCATCAACCCAGCCACAATAGCTGAAAGAGAGCACCAGGCATCCCTACACCTATCAGCTCCACTTATCTCGCTTATCATCCAGAGACAAACAGACCTAGCCCAAAGTACGACCTCACAACGCCGAGCCAGAAGAGAGATAATGCAGGCAAAACGGGAGTATGAGGACCAAGCAGCAGCCAATGTCCACGACAAGTTACCCAAGCCATTACAACGTGCAAGGAAACTCGCCAGCGAGAAGGGAGCCTCAAGCTGGCTCACAGCCCTGCCACTGCAGCACCACGGCTTTGCCATCCACAAGGGGGCATTCAGGGATGCACTGGCACTGAGATATGGGTGGGCCCTAGAGAGGCTGCCCTCGCAATGCATCTGTGGCAAGCCTTTCAACACCGACCATGCCCTGAACTGCCCCACTGGTGGATTCCCGACAGTACGCCACAATGAAGTCAGGGACCTCCTAGCCTCTCTACTAACAGAGGTCTGCTCAGACGTGGCAGTGGAGCCAGCCCTCCAACCTATCACAGGAGAGACCTTTCAACGAAGATCCACATCTACCGACAATGGAGCTCGCCTGGACATTCGAGTGAGAGGCTTCTGGGGTAGTCGGTCCGAGAGTGCATTTTTTGACGTCAGGATCTTCAATCCTAACGCACCCTCCAATCACACCCCATCCTGTGCTGCCAACTATCGCCGCCATGAGAAAGCAAAGAGGAACTTGTATGAGGAACGGATCAGGGAGGTGGAGCACGCCACATTCACCCCACTAGTCCTCACAACATCAGGTGGAGCTAGCCCACTCACAAGCACCTTCCTGAAGCACCTGGCTTCAAAGCTGGCTAAGAAGAGGGACATGGCCTATAGCACAACCATTGGCTGGCTGCGGGCCAGGCTCAACTTCAGTCTGTTGCGCTCTGCAGTGATGTGCATTCGAGGATCACGATCATCGGTGGGCCATGCACTCCATGACAGCGCTCCTGATGTCGCTGTTGTGGAGTCCAGACTTCAGACACACGGTACGATGTAATGGACAGATTTGCACACTGAGAAGCAAGGAATACTCACAGGATCTTTGAATAATCACTCCATTTTAGCATTCAAGATAAACCCAACACACTGTACCAGTATCATAACATGTACAGGCAGTGCGCATGTGTGCCTGTTACATATACTGTATCATATCGTTGTAATGTACTGTATAATATATATGTATATAACCTGAAAAAAAAAAAAAAAAACAGGTATATATGTATGGACTTGTAGTACTATAGTACAGGTACATATGTATATAATCATACTCAGTAGCTATACCAGTAGCTAAACTTTGGAGCCAATGTCCACTTTATCTCTCCACTGCGGCTATTGTTAGTTAGTGAGGAGTGCTGCTCCATGCGTCATATCAACACACACGTCTCTGAAAGACACGGTATACAGTAATAAGCACTTTAGCCTGTGAAGGTATTCCAAATTTACTGTATAGTCAGTGGAGATCGATGGTATGTGCTGAAACTACGGCACATGTTAACAGTGTATTTCAAAGGTTGAGCTGCATACACACAACTAGGTTGATCCTCTTAATTAGTATGGCTAGGTATGTAGCTACGTACTAGCAGTGAGTCACACGGACCAGGCAATAAGGTGGAATAGTAGTACAGCTAGCTTACAGCTATATATTGGCTGAGCTTCTAACCTTGAGTTTGTTTCGGTGTCACACAGACACGAGTAGGTTTACGTCCTTCTTTACTCCAGAGAACACACGTACAACACAGCTAGTCCATATGCCACTCTCTCTCAAGCACTCTGTACTGAACAAGGCATACAAAGAAATATAATGCAGGAGGGGTATATAGGAGGATTCACTCGGGGCCCAGAGCTGTCCCTTCATTATATATTTATGTGCGATGACATCATAGTTCAATGTAGAACACATGTCAGTTTTTATATACAGGAACCAATGGGGCTCATAGCCTTAATTATTTGCTCTCAATTTATATACAAGAGCATACAGTAATTCCCCTCCAATTACGTATACACAATTGAAGGTGGGTGCTTTCATATAACTTCATATATCATTACAGCTGGCTGTGTACGGACAAGTGAAACTGCTGATAGAGCAAAAGGAACAACTGAAGCTAATGTACATTTGAAAAGAATGGTGAAACGAACAATGCGTGCATGCACGGACAATGCAATTTTCAAAACATATTGTGGAACTTGGTACTGTCCCGTCCCAAATTAGCATTTGTGGTCAAGGTAAGATTCAGCTGTTGACTTGTGAGATCAATGTGTGTGACGTGGTCCACACTAGTGTGTCACTTGTGTCAACTGTCACTTGTGAATGACGACTGTCAAGCAGGTTGCATGTGCTGATGAGTCCACCAAAGGAGAGAGTGTCATCCTCTTCAAGAGTGAGAAAGGCAACAGCCAACAGTGACGCAGACTTGTGGGACACAGTGAGATATTCAAACAAGAGCATGCACACACACACACACACACACACACACACACACACACACACACACACACACACACACACACACACACACACACACACACACACACACACACACACACACACACACACACACACACACACACACACACACACACACACATATGCATGAAATGGATGCTTTTGAACTGATTAAGCAGCAGATTTAGAGTGTAATGATTCAGGCTACACATGTACACATGTACACATGTACACACACACACACACACACACACACATACATACATGCACGCACATGCACACACACACACATGCACACACACACACACACATGCACACACACACACACATACACACACACACACACACACACACACACACACACACACACACACACACACACACACACACACACACACACACACACACACACACACACACACACACACACACACACACACACACACACACACACACACACACTCACTTAGGTTCCACTTCAGACCCGTGGTGGTAACTGAGTGTGCAGCCTTGCCGAGGGGGATGAGCCTGCAGTGCCCCTCCTCCAGACCACTGTCACTGGGGATGGAGTGAAAACCCTGCAGGACAATGTACAGTGATACCAGCCACACTAGTACAGAATCATGAGGAAACACACATGTTCACAATGGATAAGCTTCAGCATTCCCACCACACAACAGAGCAACAACCAACCACACTGGACGGGTCCATGTGGAAATACGTAGCTCACTATTCCTACAATGAGCGATAGTCAGGTGTATTGTATATGGTATATATGCTTAAAATATGTCACTGAAGGCTAAAGCAAGTGGTATATTAGTTTAGCTTCAAACAAGAGGCGGAATCTCCACTAATCTACAGACCATGGCCGAATGCCTCTGGACACGCCCACTCATTCCAGCCTCCACTGCAGTAGTGCCAACCACCTGAAGGACCATGCACTCACTGGCTGCAACAGCCACATCTGACAGCAGATGCACGGGCACAGAAGGATTCATCTGGGAGGTGGAGGAGGAGGAAAGAGTGGGAGTTAGAAGAGAGATGGAAGGAGGGCGGAGGCTCAGACTCAGTGAGGTAGGTTCTCATGGTCAGATGGAGGGAGCTGGGGAGTCAGAGTAAGATTGGGTCCTATGGATCGGAAACGGTTGCGGCCACTAAGTTGAAGAAAATCAATTATTACACACCTGTGAACGGTAGAAGCTCAGGACATCTGGCCGGATGGAGTCCAAGTCGCCGCAGATTAGCCGAGGAACAAACCTACCAAAGAAGACAATACAAGAGTCACATACGTACATGAACATACAGTTATACACTTGTAACACACGTACAGTACAGTACACGTAAGACAACCACAGGATGACACTGTAAGCATGAGCATCTGAGGTAGCCTATCTGCTAGCCTGTATGTCACCTTCTCAGGGTGGACACGGCAGAGGCCAGCAGCTAGACAATGCCATACTGATTGTACTATACAGTCCATTAAAGTAAGAATATAAATATACAGTTATACACTTACAGTACATACAACACTGTATGCAGTACACGAAAGCATTCACAAGATGACATTGGACGTGCTTACTGTATGTATCAGTGTCTGAGTTCACCTATGTATGTATGTACTGTAGCTGCTAGCCCGTATGCTACCTTCTCAGAAAGAGTAGAGCAGGAGCTAGCAACTAGAGGGTGCCAAAACACACCATACTGGATGTGTTAGGCAGTCACTGAAAGTAAGAATAGCAAAAATGTAAATTACACATGAAATTCTTCAAGACAGCATTCCCAACAAAGCCTACACATCTCCTCAGTAGCAGAGGTACTCAAGGGGTCGCCCCTCCACTGACTCTGTCCTCTCCTGAACTGTCAGTGCATCAAACAGACAGTTGGCCATCCTTCTGTACGTGACATAAGCAGCAGTGGCAGAGGGGCCCGGGAGGTGGAGGAGGTACTTCTACGCTCGTGCATGGATTGATGCCAACATTGACCAAGGCCGTCCAGGATTTGATTACAGAGTATGTATGTACGTAGGCAAAAAATGGTATTGTCGGTTCTTAGGTGCAGCTTGATGAAAAACATTGCAATTGTTGATAAGACAATAGAACACAGCAGAGTTTAAAGGGCCACTGACATGAAATTTTTTTATTGCCTAAAATGCTAGCTTACTATCAATAGAGAACGTGCGCGGTGTTAATGGCCGCCGATGCTGCCTGCTTGGGGAGTAATTTCAAAGAATAGTAGCGAAAATCTGTAACTTTTTGATTAGTGACGTAGGCAAATGGACCACTTCCGGAATTTGTTGTGACGTCACAAGGGGAACGGCGAAGATGTCCCAGTACAGAAGAGACGTCGAAGCTAGGCTCTCCTGTAGCGATTCGTCGTATGACGAACGTGATTTGAGTAGCTCCGATGCCTAGATGCCTTTACGTATGTATATACACGCTGCATTTGTACCTCTTTCATATGTCTAAGATACACTCTCACACATCATACAAACAGTATTATACTAAGAGTTTACATACCGTATGACCTGAAGTTTGGTGGGAGATATTTTGGGGCGGATCCTGTTCGCGAATGGAATAATTAATGATGTTTGATATATCACATGCATGGAACATGACCAAACACAGTGTAATCAATTAAGTAGTATAAAAAGCCTGCCTCTTACCATATAAGGCCATGCAGCAAACACATGATTCATCAGCACACATCAGAGTCAATCTACTACACAGCTACACACATACTGCTGTTAATGTATGCATGCAAATGCTGCAGCATATTACACACATAGTGCGACATATTACACACGTATTACAACATATTACACACATATTACATCATATTACACACACATTACATATTCTGCATGAAACATCAAATGAAATCACAAAGCTATATATATACAAAAAATTATAATAAATATAAAAATCTGAAAGTATATAATGTCATCTCATGTGCATGCATGATCGGGCACGCTTCTTACAGTGGCTAGCTCCAGTGTGAGGCGGTAGAGGTAGTAAGTGGCATCCGATGCTGCTCCCACACCGAGAGAGGTCAGTTTAAGTGCAGACATAAGTCTGCCGTACGTGATGCCCTCAGGGCGTTGGCTGTGGCTGGCCCATCGGAGGAGCATTTGATAGCATGATTCAGAGACGCTATCATGTGATCTCCTGCTGTCAATGTCGACTTCATCAATCTCCCAGTCTGGGAGGCCAAGAAATCTGCCTACCATTCTCCACACACACACCATCCTCCGTGAAAGGCCTCTAAAGAGTGGTAACTGCTCCTCAGATAGAATAGCTCTTTCCATTGCTGCACTGGATGCATATGGAATGAGAGTGGGATGGCTATCACATAACCAGGTGATGAAAAGTGCAGAAGGACCATCAGTGCTTTCTGTTTCTGCTGGAGTTCCAGTGCTTGCTCTACCAAAGGACTGCATGACAAGTCTTGACTTAATGTAGCTCCTCAGGATGGAGACCATGTCATTGGATCTGTCGATCTCACTGAGGATCACAAGTATCTTGCCGAAAGTAACAGGTTGTTCACTCTGTCTTGCACGTTTGAACATCTCATAAGCTCTTTCCCCTACATTGGGTACACTTCCCGCTGTGTAGCCTGACATGACCTGGTCTATTATGAGAGGTGGCAAACCAAGGCCTTCTCCGAGCGTGACCAACTGGTCCTCTGGGACCATGATGGAGATCAGGGCAAGAATGTAGCGGTCCCGTTCCCACTGCACAGTGAAGGAAGTGGGAGAGTGGAGCTCTTCAGGAGCAACCTGTGCTGGAGGGTCTGTGGAAGTGTGACCTGTGAGGGACGATTGGAAAGACAGACAGTGACACCTTCAGACCAGATGTATAGACTTGTACTACATATGATAACATATAAAATTATACTAGTTCAGGTATATATACGTATATATAATCATTACCCACTAGCTATACCAAGTAGCTAATCCTGCATGCATACAATGTTGCTGGTGTCCTGTTGGACCAGTTGAGAAGACACTGCTGCCGGCCTCAGTCTGCGCAGATGTGGGTTTCACTCCATCACTCTCAGAATGCACCCTCCTTGTTTCTCCCTCACAGGTGATGTAACAGTGGGCTCTTGGCCAAGAGCCCTCCACTGTTATCCGGTGGCAGAGGGGGTGGGCTGTTCCCTGCTTCTGCACCATGGCCACTGCCCTTGGGAGTAAAGTTAGGCTTTTGGAGGACTTTAAGTCTTCATCTATAAGCAGTGGAGTCATTGTTGTGATGTGCTTGGACAGAATCTACATGAATTATAAATGATAGTATCATCTTACTACATCTGCTTAAACTAACACCCCCCACACACATACACACATTCACACACACACACACATTCCCACATGCATACAGTACACATGCATTCACACACACTCATACACACACACACACACTCATGCACACACATGTACACACATGCACACACATGCACACACATGCACACACATGCACACACATGCACACACATGCACACACATACACACACTCATGTACACACATGTACACACATGCACATGTATGCGCTTGTGCACACACAAACACATACTTAAATGTATGCATATGCGTGCACATACACACACAAGTATACGTATACACATGTACACACACACACACACACACACACAGAGAGAGAGAGAGAGAGAGAGAGAGACCGACCTCTGTTGTGCTCAGCTCCACCAGCCATTCTTGAGTTGAGGGCTCACTGAGCAATTGAATCAGCTGAAGACGCACATCCAGGTGAAAGGCCACAGTGTGGATCTCATTCTTCAGCTGCATTTGACACTTTGTCAAGTCCTGTATTAATTAAGCATGGCATGGCATACAGCAGTGGTTGGTGGAGGACATGGAAGTACGCAACAGCAGATCAAAACAGAATACAGTAAACTGAAGAGGGGAAGTTTGAATCGGTTGCAGTGTTTGCAGGAGTCCTTGCCATGGTAGTCAATCATCAAGTAAATAATACAAGAATTGCAAATTGTTAATTAAATATAGTGCTACACTATTCTACACTTCACAGCATTTTCTGCAATGGGAATTCATGTTCACTCTAATGTACAATTTAAT
The DNA here is from genome assembly GCA_949841015.1 of Aplysina aerophoba. Classification (NCBI taxonomy): domain Eukaryota; kingdom Metazoa; phylum Porifera; class Demospongiae; order Verongiida; family Aplysinidae; genus Aplysina; species Aplysina aerophoba. Next base: position 5,137,236 of record OX465048.1, on the reverse strand, counting down.
ATGCAAAGTTCCGCTATATAAAATACCACCAGTACTGCTCTTGATGTGTAAACATAAGTCCTCATAATCTCTAGCTGGCAATGGGTAGGTACAAACAGACATGATCGGGGATTGAAACCTTTACTCCAGCCCGGAGTCAGGGAACAGATGCTGATTGTTATGAACTATAAACCAGATATTTTTGGCCCAATCTAAGACCTTCATCAGTAGTAGATCAAATACGCACACTGTATGATGTACATACGTACGTACGTATGTACCACAGCGATGAATCCCTAGTTTGGGCCAAACCATCTGATAAATTGTGACAATCAGAATCTCTCCTCTGATTCCAGCTAAAATCTAATTAATATGAACCCCACATACTATATACATGTGTGTATATATATATACATACATATATATATATATATATATAATTATATGATATATAATTATGTCATGATATATACATGCACAATACACTATATATAATTGCATATATATAATATATGTATTAATTAATGGTGATGTTGTCTATAATGCCATGTACAGTACATGGTGCAGTACTTAGCTGCTACATTTGATATAGTGTAAGAATGTACAACCTCTACGAACATAGAAAACGTTCAGGAACATTTCTTAGCTATAGCTTAGTCATATTGGCAGTACCTTGAGTGCTTTGGGCAGGAGTGGAGCAAAGACAATGTCAGCCATCCACCTGTCTCGCTCGTGTCTGTCTGTAGGCTGACAGACACACGCCACAAGGGACAACGCTGGTGCACTGGGGTCCTCCTGCTGCAGGGATGTACTGGAAGCAGTGCCGGCTGGTGCAGGTGGATCAACATCCATCACATTTTCATCGATATCCCTAAGGCTAGCACAGGGACCTAGTTGAATGAGAGTCTTTCTGATTTCGATGTTCCTTGATCTTCTCTCTGTTGCAGTGGAGTATGTTGATGACTCTGTTACCCTCTGTTTAAGCTGCTTGGAAAGCGTGCTATGGGGAGGTAATTGGTCATTGTCAATGCCATTGGAAAGGCACAAACTTTGCATTAACATTCTCAAATGAGAGACAGCTGTTTCGTCTTTAGTGGTCTTGAATTTCTTCTTTGGTGAATCTGTCACACAAAACCTGCTGAAGTGGCACACTGGGAGATTGACATAGGGGTAGCCCTCACTGAAGAGAGCCTGTGTCTCCACCTCCACCTTCCCTCTACTGTCAGACACGACAAAGGCTCTGAAGTAGTCATTTTGTAAGCAATTTATAAACGACAAACAATGTGGCAGTTCAATCCATACATCAGTGTGGAACTCGTCAAACTTAACTCCATCAGGTGCATCTACGAACTTGGCTTCAAACTCAACAACGCCACTGCAAAGGATTGAGCCCTCAAGCAAAGGAGAGGAGAGAAGTTCTCGGATCTCTGCCTCCTCTGTTACCAGTCGAAAGGAGACCTCCACTTGCTCCTCCCCCAAAATGGCTCCAGCAGGGATGTACACCGTCACCCCGTAGACAGGTGAGTACAGGACACCACCAGCAGAGGAGAAAATGGCTGAAGGGTGGTCATTTAGGGGGCAGTGGTACTTGAACGGAGGCAGGGATGGTGTTGTCAATACTGTTCAATAGAGAAATACATACCAGGATAGCAGGACCAGCACTTCATATTTATACACCTCATATGAAATTGACATGCATTGCTGCATACACATGTAAATCCGTGTGCCTGCAAGTAAGATCAACATACTCTGTTCTGTCTGTGAACTGCCAACTTCATCAGCATCTGGAATTGCCAAAGCAACAGATGTGGTAGCTACAATGAGATAAGATTAATGAAGGAACTATGGTTTGGCTTGATTTACATACAATGAATAGTCTAGTTTTTTTCCATCAAAACTAATTTGCATGACAATATTAAAAATTGTAATGACAGACTGGTCCACAGTGACCACACTGACAAGTTGGCCTCATTGTCCCACTCAGTACTGAGCAACTACAACATATATTCACTGGTCTATATATATCTTTTTGTATACTGACCGACTTCAACAGATTTCTGAGCTGATGAGACAATAGACTGGAGGGCTATGGAGAAGTGCACATTCTTCTCATTTTTTGTATCTGTGAAGAGCTTAACCAGACGATCCACAGACAGACTTTGGTCAGCCCAGTACAACTTCTGGTACACAATACTCTTCTTGGCAGTCTCATCTACACGCTGCAGTTGCTTCTTCTCTTTCTTCTTCAGCAGCTCATTCTGTTCCATCACCACTATGAGGGAGCCAATGTCCACTTTGGAGTGAAATGAATCCCTGAAAGGAAACAGTAAGTCCTTTGCAGTCATTCTCTCCACTGCGGCCATGGCTAGTTAGTGAGGAGTGCTGCTCCACGTATCATGTCAACAAATACGTCTCTGAAAGAACATGAATAAAATAAGTGTCAACTACACAGTATACAATAATATGCACTTTATCTGGTGAAGGTATTCCAAATTTAATGTATAGTCAGTGGAGATCGATGGTATGTGCTGAAAACTAAGCACACGTTAACAGTGCATTTCAAACTGCATACACAGCCAGGTTGATCCTCTTAATTAGTATAGCTAGGTATATAGCTACGTACTAGCAGTGAGTCACACAGACTCTGAACTGCATACACACAGCTAGGTTGATCCCCTCTTAATAACCAGGCACTGCACTAGTGCTAAACCCTCGGCCCAATAGCCTATAGAAAGTTTCAGTCATCCCAATGAAAATGTTAATTGTAAGATTTAGTCTTATAATTAGAGCTGGCATTAATAAGTCAAAAATTGACAATGACAGCAATTCTTTTTACATCATAGTAAACTATACTATTTTTAGACATGCACTAAGCCAATGGTGCTGACTCAGCAATATGAGCAATCACAGCTAATGCCAGCATTGCACACATTGTTGAGCAAACAGACATCAAGTTTAGTGTAATGTGCTTTATTGCACAGAGCAACACTCTTTCAGTGCATCATGCGATGACACAACAGGTGCACGAAATCTGGGCCAAGCATTACTACAGAATGAAATGTACATATTGCACTGTGTACTGACACAATTCTTCGCACCTAGGCTCTGATCGAGGCTTGCCATGCGCTTCCTAATATCTGCTTGCTTTTGCAAGGTTTACACACGTGTTTCAGATGTTCTGAGGCTAGCCATGCGTTTCACATTCTGCTCGCAATTTGCTCATGCAATCCACTGGCTCTCTTAGCTCGCTTACTCATACTATCAGCAAAGATACTATATATCTTTCGATCATCTGGTATTTGTGTACTTTCCTGTTGTATGGGAGTTCATAGCCACAGTCACAACACACTTCCTCACGCTGACTACAGCACTGCACTGAGGACACACCTTCCTTCAGGCGAATGAGTAACACGCCCAGTGAATAAGATACGCGCGTGCGCTATATTACGATGCGCACACAATGGCAAAGCCAGCAACTAACACATGGTTTAGAGCAACGTCACGTTTTACATTAAAATCACATTAAAATACACTCATGCGCGAAGGCAAGCGAAAAAAGCTGACAGTTGCGCTAGTAACCATTAGACGGGAATTCTGTAACTTTGCCATGAGGCTGTTATATGGGAAAAACACGTTTTAATTGAATATTTTGCAGCGCCGAGGCGATCCGTAGGTCTTCTTGGGGCTGATTGGTTACGTATACTGTATGGAAAAACCGAATCGGACACCCACCCACCCACCCAACTCACTGTAAACTGTGGCGCATGCGCCGAGGGTTAAATGTGGCTATAATATTACAACTATAGCTACTAGCAGTGAGTCACGCACAGACCAGTGCAATCAGGTGTGATACCCCAGCACTAGCTAGCTAACTTACAGCTATGTATATTGGCTGAGTTTCTAACCTCGAGTGCGTTCCAGTGCCATGCAGATGCGAATACGTACACTCCTGTCCTTCAGAGAACAACAGTACAACAGTTCCTGTACATACGTAGTCAAGGCCACTCTCTCTCAAGCACTCTGTACTGGACAATGCAAAGAATTATAATGCAGGGGGGTATATAGGATTCACCCTGTGCCAAGAACTGTCCCCTCATCTGCTTGCTTGATGACATCATAGTTCAATGTAGTACATGTGTCCGTCTTTTATATAAGGAACCAATGGGGCTCATAGCATTATTTGCTGCCAATTTATGTACAATTGCAGGTGGGTACTTTCATATAATTTTATATATCATTACAGCTGGCTATGTATGTACACACATGTGAAACTGCTAATAAAGTGAAAGGAACAACTGAAGCTAAAAATTTACATTTGAAATTGATGATGAAACGGACAATGCTTAGCACTTTCAAAATACTATACTGTGGAAACTTGGTATTGTCCCGTCCCAAATTAGAATTTGTGGGCAAGATGAGATTCAGCTGTTGACTTGTGAGATCAATGTGTGTGACATGGTCCACACTAGTGTGTCACTTGTGTCAACCGTCACTTGTGAATGACGACTGTCAAGCAGGTTGCACGTGCTAATGAGTCCACCAAAGGAGAGAGTGTCATCCTCTTCAAGAGAGAGAAAGGCAACAGCCCCAACAGTGACGCAGACTTGTGGGACACAGCGAGATATTCACACAAGAGCATGCACACACACACACACACACACACACACACACACACACACATGCACACACACACACACACACACACACACACACACACACACACACACACACACACACACACACACACACACACACACACACACACACACACACACACACACACACACACACACACACACACACACACACACACACACACACACACAAACTCACTTAGGTTCCACTTCAGACCCGTGGTGGTAACTGAGTGTGCAGCCTTGCCGAGGGGGATGAGCCCGCAGTGCCCCTCCTCCAGACCACTGTCACTGGGGATGGAGTGAAAACCCTGCAGGGACAATGTACAGTGATACCAGCCACACTAGCACAGAATCATGAGGAAACACACATGTTCACAATGGATAAGCTTGAGCATTCCCACCACACAACAGAGCAACAACCAACCACACTGGACGGGTCCATGTGGAAATACGTAGCTCACTTCTCCTAATGAGTGATTGTCAGGTGTAATATTATATGGTATATTGTATGTTGAATTGTATGTATATTGTATGTTGAATTGTATGTATATTGTATGTTGAATTGTATGTATATTGTATGTTGAATTGTATGTATATTGTATGTTGTATTGCCGTATGTTGTATGTTGTATGTTGTATGTATATTGTATGTTGAATTGTATGTATATTGTATGTTGAATTGTATGTATATTGTATGTTGAATTGTATGTATATTGTATGTTGAATTGTATGTATATTGTATGTTGTATTGCCGTATGTTGTATGTTGTATGTTGTATGCTGAAAATAACTCACTGACAGCTAAAGATGCTACCAGACTATGGCAAGATGTATTAGCTTAGCTTCAAACAAGTGGAGGAGTCCCGACCAATCTACAGACCACGGCTGAATGCATCTGGACACGCCCACTCATTCCGACCTTCACTACAATAGTCCAACCACCCGGAGGGCCATGCACTCACCGGCTGCAACAACCACATTGCAGAGTCGTCTGACAGCAGCTGTACGGGCACAGAGGGGTTCATCTGGGCTGCTTCAAACAGACTCTGCATGCACCCAAAGACCTGGTCTCCTCGGCCAATGAGGGAGTTGTAGACCATGATGGATGAAAACTATGAAGAGACGGCAAGTGAGACAGCGAGCAGTTGTCATGTCATCATGTCATGTCATCGTAGATTATCCAAACTGTGTAATTTGGATAATCCATGTCAGGCCATGATGCAGTTGGCACTGATGGGCAGTGATGAAATTCAATTGTGACATCTGTCAACCACTGAGGATGTGTGCACCACATCGTGACATCTGTCAACCACTGAGGATGTGTGTACGGCATTGTGACATCTGTCAACCACTGAGGGTGTATGTAC